>VMOF01000024.1:42038134-42313256 GCA_011764245.1 Trialeurodes vaporariorum
AAAATTCTCGTTGCCAACGGTAGTTGCCAATGTAGACACGTTCATACTAGTAGATTTTAAAACTTCTTTCGGCGAGGGAGATGACGGGTGGGAAGGATGATGTCGTCTGAATCAGGAGGGGTGGGGTAAAAATCAGGGGGAGATCTAGATCTGGGGGGAGAGGAATCCTGAAACTGGGGGGCGAGCTGTATAGTGGCAAGGGGTGTTGGGCACCACTGCTTAGGGGGGAGGGGGCTACTTCCCGCCCTGCCCCCCCCCCCTAAATTACGCCCATAATTAAAATTGTAAAGTAAACTAAGAATAAAGTTTGTTAACTCTTACTCCTTTCGTTATTATTTGATCTTCGAATGTTCCGATTCTTTTTTATTGTAAAGTTTTGATTTTTCTGATTAGGGGGGGGCGCCGCGCCGCCCCTCGGGGAGCGCCCATTGACAGATAAGGGAGAAAGGTAAGTGTGGGAAAGCGCACGGGAATCCGGCGTAGTGTGCCGCAAAATTACTACCAATGGCGGATCCAGAAAATTCTTTTAGGGGGGGGGGGGCTTCACGCCTATGAATTTTCAAATTTGCAGGGAGGAATTTATGGGATTTTTTCTGTTGAAAAAAGGCAAAGGCTACCGTGAGTTGGGGGGGGGGGCGTGCCTTTCCCGAATCCGCCGCTGATTACCATGTAACACTGGGCCACGATGACCGATGTCGCATAAAACCAGGTAGAAGACCCGTGGCGGGCGTGGCATCCTTGATGGCTGTGAAATTGGGATGAAGTAGATGGACACACATCATTCATGCAATCTGCACAACGCGGCAAGCAACTGTTGTAGGCGTAGGTGCAGTAGTTCGTGGGGAGGCAAAGGGACGGGAGGTCGTCGCAAAACCATGGACGAAGATATAACTAAGGACTGCCGACTGTTGTTAGTCCTGTTTTGCTCTCGACCCCAGCGCTCCAAGCAGCGGTCAGCTGAACTACTCTTTCAAGTGAGCGATCCTGGCGATGTGTCCATGCTCACATGCTGTGCTACTGCTAAAACCGTTGTTGGAGTTGGTCTGTTATGGCATGGCTGTCAACTGTTGTCGGCGACCCAAGAGGATCAGATAACTCAGTATCTCAATGGAAGATCGAAAGCAAGGGAAATTCAGAATCAACTTTGGACAAGGTAACAGAAATCATCAGCAAATTAAAAGAGTCGCCTGATCTCTGCTAATAAAACAAATGTCTATGTACTCTTTCTTGTTTGATTCCGTTTTGAGGTTAACTGTGATGTATAGTATTTCAGTCCTTGATTAATCATTTTCGACAATTCAGGAATCTTTCAAGAAATACTCCAGACGTTTGCTTTTTAGCGGATTTTGCTTCCTTTTAATTCGCTGATCATTTGTTCCCTTCGTTCAATCGTGATTCAAATTACCTACACGGTATACATTTGCGGGAAGGCATGGGAGAAAGGGAGCCGGAGCGGCCACCGCTGCAGCGGTTCGTGTTTAGTTGACCCTTACTGCTGCTTGGAGCGCTGCGGTCGCGCTCGAAAACCCGCTAACAGGTTTTAACAGGGGCGGAGATAGGAAGTCGGCAGTCCTTAGTTATATCTTCGTCCATGGCTCGGAATGGTCTTAAAATTTTCCTTAGGATTTGATCTAGAACGCAACGTTCTTACATTTTCGAAAAGTTAACTCTAGCTCTCGCAATTAACGATTAAAGGCGGAAAAAGCATGGTTTCTGGACCGCGGAACAGTGGCGTTATCTAGCGGATGAGAATCTTACTACAGGTCGCTGAGGATTCACCTTAAAACGCACGCCGATCGCGTTCCCCAAACGAACTCTTTTAGCGGACCGAAACATCAACAATAACAGGATTGGAAATTTGAAATCATCTAAATGCATTTTAAATCGCAGAATACACGAAACATGGACACAATCCTCTGATATAAAACCTCAATATCTCATACAGAAAATTTCGTTGAAGTCTGATCCAAATTAGTAACGTAATTACATTCCCAAAAATGCTTAACCTCAATCTTGGCCAAAAACTCCCGCCACAAAGAAAAAGCGACAAATTGGGAGGACACCGGATTGGCGGAATCACATGGGTCAATCGGTCCTCGAGGACCCGTTCTCGATACTGAAACCAAGCGATCCCCCGAGCGGACCCCCGAACCATGCCGTTCCTATAAGAAAAGCATTATTGACCTTGTAGAAACGATTTCAATAGAGCATGACACTCATGCTCTAAAAGAAAAAAAATACGACAGATACATTTGAAATTGGTTGTAAACAAAAGTGCAAGTGTTTTAGAGTGGCTACCTGGACGCAGAAATCGAAATAACTGTTTCTTCTGGAAGGATTTGCACGATGAAGAAACTGACACATGCCTAACAGAAAATTAGAATTGTGTAAAATTTTCTCACCTGGATAGTTGTATTAAAACTCTGTGTCCAGATAGCCATTCTTAAACACTTGCACTTTCGTTTATAATCACTTTCCACCGGATTAGTTAAAATTTTCAATTTAAGGTTAAAAAATGCGAGGCGATCAAACCAGAATCAGATCGCCCATGCTGCCTCACTTAAAGGTAGAAGTAGGCCTCTTTAACGACATAACTGTCCGCGAAAGCACCAAACATCAGTGTTTTTTTTAAACTAAATTTCAATGTATTTCAATGAATTTTCGTGTTACATACATTAATAGTATGCTAATCAATAGTATTTGGGACGCTGATTTCAAAAATGATATCATTTTTTACTTAACTCGTCTCGATTTTACGCATATTCTACTTTTAAAAAATGTTCGTGATAAAATTTAAATTGTGGAAAATTTAGAATATTTCGATCAAAACTAAGGCCAAATTCGAACTCGACAGGTCAATTAACATCGGTAAAGTCCTAGTCTACGCGATGTAAGGTCCAATCATACGAAAAAAGCCCATGTTTATGTCTAGGGACCCTTGTTTTGTATTCATTGGGGGCGGACACCTATGTCGTTAAAGCGCAAAAATCTAAAGGTAGGACTTATAACATGTATTTGTATTGTATGGACACCTCTATCGCTATAGCTCGTTGCTTGAGCCCCTCTCGTGGTAATCTTTCGCAAAGCTTTTCAAAGCGGGGACAAGAACGCCTGACTTGGGTAGGTATGCAATACGCAACACACACGCTTCCATTCATAACTCATGTATAAGGTACTATCAACGTCAAAAGTTTTGGCAGTCAAGAATTTGAGATAAGTGGCGATTCCTCGTGTAATCAAAACAAACCACTGCACTGTTATCTCCGCGTGCATTCTTGGCTGTCGAAGTTTTGCGTTTGCCAGTACTACAAGCAGTGTGGGCGCAAAAGTTCTGCGTCGACCCGTCGACATACAACTAGGTTCCTACTCTCGTGGGAGATCTCGTTGCATCATGTGTTTTTGAAGGCGAACCGTGTATCAAATTATTTTGTTAGCAGGAGTGCCAAAATGACATCTATTTGATTCGCACTGATTAATCAAATAATGATAATGAGAGATTTTGAAGAAGGACGGGGGATGTTCTTCATAATACGGATCGGTAAATTAGGTTGGGAGATGTGGTACTGGTGAAGGGGGGGAGGGGGATTAAAAATTCGCCGCCCTGCTAGGCTACAACCTATGCACTTACTCCCTCTTTTCCAGTTTTAATCCTTTCACGCGCGCATTTTGGGGTTTGAGATTTTTTTAAACTTTCGAAAGAAGACAGTTTTCAGAGGACTTTGATGGGTTCATCAACTTCTTGCAAAATGTCTTTTTAAATTCCATTGAATCCGGGGTTAACTTAAGTGGGACAACAAGTGTCCCACTAGTCACTACCCCTGAAAGGGCTAAAGTTGCATTTTTCGATTGCCATTCTTCCCTTCCTTGGTATGTGATAACCATCAATTTATAGCCCCTCCCTTGATTGAAAGTAAAAGTTAACGCTTTGTAGAAGCTCTTCTTTATTATTTTAATCCATTTGCTTGATTCTTGTTTTGGTTTTTTCAACTGCTAATGCTGTTTTATTTTACTTGGTTGACAGGATGATCGGTTCAATCATGATATCGATGCCCGCACAGGCTACAGGACGCACTCTCTTCTCTGTATGCCGATTAAAGATTTTAACGGTGACGTGATTGGAGTGGCTCAGGTAAGAGGAAATTGCAACCGGTCTCTTAATTGACGATCCATAAAGCAATCCGGTTCAGTAATCAGTAATCCGGTTCGGTCTTTTTATTAATGTACAGTCAAATGGGGGTTTTTGCCATCGTTGGTTTTGAATTTGACCAGGTTTTATGGTTTTTGAAACCTACCTGGATTGGTAGGTTTCAAAAACCTAGATAGGTAGGTAAGTTATGAATTTGTGACCAGGCAGACCAGGTCATGAAAATCAGCGAATAGAAAAATTGTAATTTGTATCTTCTTATATAATAAAAGGCTACTATTAATACCTATGGTTTGGAATGATGTTATATAGTGTTAGAATATTGCTGACTGTTATTATACAAAAAAATAATCAAGCATTTTTACACAGTCACCAAGTGACTGAACTGCAACAGAACCCGGTCTCTAAATAAAATGTCCTTGTCAAGTTTGATACTCCGATCTAGAAGGGAACTCTGGAAATTCAATGTTTAGATGGGAGAAAGAGAGAGGCAGAAAGAAGAGGAAACCTAGGACCAATAAATGTTTGTTACAGATGGTCTCTGAAAGATGTTGGATGGTGAGCGTTTACCTACGTGTGGTTTTAAACGGCCTTAAGTGCTTACCAATCATCTAAGAGCAGGACCGTCGGTTGATAGAGATAGAGATTTATCCTTTTCTGACATGAATGTTTAAATTAGTTAAAGGAGAGAGAGAGAGAGAGAGAGAGAGAGAGAGAGAGAGAGAGAGAGAGAGAGAGAGAGAGAGAGAGAGAGAGAGAGAGAGAGAGAGAGAGAGAGAGAGAGAGAGAGAGAGAGAGAGAGAGAGAGAGAGAGAGAGAGAGAGAGAGAGAGAGAGAGAGAGAGAGAGAGAGAGAGAGAGAGAGAGAGAGAGAGAGAGAGAGAGAGAGAGAGAGAGAGAGAGAGAGAGAGAGAGAGAAATTCCTGTATCCGCCAGAAAAATCGATCTAAGTGGCACAAAAGAAAATTCTCAACAATTTTAAAAGGCTGAAAAGTTTTTGTAAGGTTTTGAAAGATCTTAAAATCCATGGAAATATGTTTAGATCTTGTTTGTGACATTTTTCTTTTTGAAAAGAGGTGGGTGCTAAAAACGTTTTTCTGAAGATTGATTGAATGTGCGCTTGAGTTACTGGGCAGTGAATTGTACGCCTAGTCAATTGAAGGAGCACAGTTCACAGTGGTTGCAACTTTCAAAGTATCTCGACCACAATAATCCTATCGGTAGTTTTGTATGTCTCTTTTATTGAAAAATGATCGATCAATTTGAGAATAATTCAGTTTTTAATTTCCCTGTCTTCCGTTTCAGGTTATAAACAAACAAGGTGATACAGCGTTCACAGTCAACGATGAAAAAGTATTTGAAAGTTACTTACAATTTTGTGGTATTGGTCTCCGTAATGCGCAACTTTATGAAAAAAGTCAATTGGAAGTAAAACGAAATCAGGTAAAAAAAAAGGAATTCTGTGAAATAATACTTTTTAATAAATTTTAGAAGATGAAAGATTATTTTTCTGAGCTGAGGTTATTAAGAAAGTAAGTGTAAGTCTTCTTTTAAGGCGACAGAGTAAAATTGTGTTTATCTAACCTCCAGAGGAAGTCCCTTCAAAAAAAAGATGAAACCCGTAGTCAATTTTCGTAGGTGATTTTCAACAGCCCTAACCTCTCCCTTGAGTGGTCCATGGACAGAAAAAGGTTGAGAGACACTACTTGTTGAATTCATGGGGTAGGTAAATACTTATTGTTGTTTTCATTCAAACCATTCAATACAAAATTTAGAATCGTTACTTGACTAATGGCAAGTGGTACTGTCTATCGGATTGTAACCTGTGAGCAATTTTCCCAAAATCACTCCAAGTCAGTATATATCTAACCGAAAACAGTCTGATTTGCATAAAGTTGCTGTAAACTATCCTCCTCATAGCTGCATGGCTAAACTGCAGTATTTCTCCCCTAGACTTGACCTGAATGTCACAGAGGTAATGAAAGAAGCAGTGAGCAGATTGGGGATATCATAGTTCAACGAAAAAATGCGTTTCAGAAACTATTGTTCAGTTGCCCTTTAAGTATGTAAAGGTTGCTCTTGAGACACTTTTACATAACAAGCGATTGAAGAATGGTTTTCGAAAGTCTTCCACCCCAAATCAGTCTCTCACAAAATAGCGTCACTTGTGTTTAGTTTTATCGATCAGTTTAACTATGAAGTCCCCGATCAGCTCGCAAGAAGGAAGACAATTGAAGGGAGGAGTATTGTTTTTCAATATTTAATATTTCCTCAAATTGATTGATTGATTGATTGATTGGTATATTCATTCATTCATTTACCTATTCACTTTACTTCATACGTAATTGTAAATTATTTTTCTTATTAATTATTTTTCAGGTATTATTAGATTTAGCTAGAATGATATTCGAAGAACAAAGTACAATTGAACATATGGTTTTCCGAATATTAACACATATGCAGTCACTCATCCAATGTCAAAGGGTTCAGGTACGATTACTTCTTTTAAACAATTTTATTTTTCTGATAAGCCCACCCAAGTCTGATGGTAGCCATTAATTGGTCTATTGCAGACTCGGGTAAAACTTGTAAAAAACTACATAAGTTGAAACTAAGTCGTCGAAGAACAACTTTAATGCCAAATTGCTTAGCTTTGGGCAATCAACTAAAGTAGTTGTCAGTTGCTCAGGTAGACAACCTACCTGATGCGACAACAATAGTTATCGACCGGTGCTACCAACGACTGATTTAGTTGCATGTCGGACTAATTTGACGATTTAGTTTTGACCAAGTTTTGCACAGAAAACTTTTGTCAATTCCCAGTCATACTTAAAATTTTTCTCACTTAAAATTTTTTATTAAAGAGTTAGTTGTGACACGAAAGCTGGAAACAAAAAACTGAATTGATAAATTTTGTAGGACCACCCCTGAGGTAATTGCGTTTTGTTGTTATTATTGCCTCATTTTTTATAAGCTTTCATTACGTCAACGAATGGGTTACGGAAGTTTTTGGTAACACCACTTTTATTTTTGCTTGTTTTTACACTATTGCCAAAACTCTTTTCATCTGTTGCAAAAGTTTGCTACAGCTATATTTCTGGGAACTTGGCCTTAAAATTTGCTCTGAAACAGCAAGAGTCTACACCAGCAAAAGTTTTGATACATAGTTCAACATTTCAAATGGAATTTGCCAGTTTTGCTGCCTTTTGTAGGTATCTTCTACACCTATATTGCTATAATACCTAAGTACTATGGATTGATGCCAAAATCTTAGTGAAATTGAGAAAGTGTACTTAATCACTGATCATTTTTCAGGTGTTACTGGTCCATAAAGCTTCAAAAGGTATTTTTTCTCGGGTTTTTGATTTTGAAGCAAGTGATCTCGAAGCTGAGGAGAGTGAAGAAAGAACTAGGTAAGCTGCTTTTATAGTCTTTTTCAATTTTCTGAAACATTTCAAAGACGTTTTTAAATCAATAGCATATGTTTTGATGAAGGATATGAAAAAATGTCTTATGTATTTTTCCCAGTTTCTTTGTCCGCGTATTTGTGGGAGATCTTAAGGAAAAAATTTATTTACTTTACCTTTAAAAAGTAAAGAAAAAAAGGAAAAAATTGATTGTTTACTTTGAAGAAATTTAGGCATTTTTTCTCAGCAATATTCCATTACAACTGCTTCTGGGCAAAATTTTTACCAAGTTTGATCCAGTAGACAACTTTTCTAGTCATTTGCTTTAAATTTTATTTTTATCAGCTGATTTGAATGAAATAATAAGCTTTAACATGATTTCAAATCACACCCTACTTGAATTCTTTTTCACCTCATAAAAAATACTTCTGTTCAATATCCTTGCAATTACCAGGAAATGATTCCACAAACATTAATACGTAATAATGAATGAAATAACGTATAACTTCGACTTTTAAGAAGCCCTGTAACAAGCTTGGTTCCTGATGAGACGCAAGACTATGCAACGCTATAGAGTTGAACTATAGGCAAACGATGGGATCTTTAAATAAATAAATAAATAAATAAATAGATAAATAAATAGATAAATAAATAAATAGATTGATAAATAGGTAAATAGATTGATGGATAGATAAATAGATAAATGAATAAATAAATAAATAAATAAATAAATAAATAAATAAACAAATATTCTTTATTGGTACATACAGCCAACAGAAAGTAAAAACACCGGTACAGGTCAAAATAAGGCACAAAATAAGATATTAGAAAAACAGTCTTAAGGCAACAAAACTAATAGAAACAATCTCACATTCTCAACTAAACATTTTAAGGTGATCCCAGGCAAAACTTCTCCAGATTTCTTTCAGATGGATGATGGATCGCATCATTAGTCGCATTTTGGGAATGTTGCGTTTTTCGCCTTTTAAACTGAAACCAAAGAAAAATCGCAAATTCCAAGAACGGTCAGCACCTGTAAAATATTTCTTTGGATTTTTGAGCCCTAAATGAAAAAAATTGATTGAGAACCAACACTGTAAATTATGAAATTCATTTCACCGTAAGCCTAGTGAGTGCGAAGGACATGTGTCCATCTTTCTCACTTGCACTCATTGAGGCTTATGGGAATTTTTGTATTTTATAATCCATCAAAAACCTTTCCAGGTGCAAGCAGAGGGCACAGGTAATTATGTCTGTCAAAAAAGCCGTTCCAATGCATCCACTCAAAGATATGATATGATGGGAAGGGCAAGTCTCCTCCAAGTGGGCATCCAGCAGGGCAAATGTTAATCATTTTTAAAAATCAACACTATCCATCTGCGGCGAATTTAGTGAAGGAAAAACTTTGGGATGTTTTTCTTTATTTTTTTTTTTCAAACGCAAAAACTTGCCGCCGTTCATCGCCTTAAAAAAAAAAAAATCAATTATTCTTTTAAAAAAAAATAATAATTGATTTTTTTTTTTTTTAAGGCGATGAACGGCGGCAAGTTTTTGCGTTTGAAATAAAAAATAAAAAAATACATC
This sequence comes from Trialeurodes vaporariorum, assembly GCA_011764245.1. Taxonomy (NCBI): domain Eukaryota; kingdom Metazoa; phylum Arthropoda; class Insecta; order Hemiptera; family Aleyrodidae; genus Trialeurodes; species Trialeurodes vaporariorum. The sequence continues at coordinate 42,047,269 of VMOF01000024.1, forward strand.
CCTCAAAGTTTTTCCTTCACTAAATTCGCCGCAGATGGATAGTGTTGATTTTAAAAAATGATTAACATTTGCCCTGCTGGATGCCCACTTGGAGGAGACTTGCCGTTCCCATCATATCATATCTTTGAGTATGCATTGGAACGGCTTTTTGTGACAGACATAATTACCTGATGCCGTCTGCTTGCACCGGGAAAGGTTTTTGATGGGATATACTCTGGTTTTAGCTTGTAAAATTCCAGTTTTTTTTTCCACAAATAAAAGCAACAGTTGTTATCCATCAGGACTAGCCAGCAGTTATAAATAGTTTCCGGACAACTTTCACATAGACTCTCGAGTGCTTATTTTACGATAGGGACCACAGCCTCATTTCCCTTTCTTTTCCCTGATCTGTATGCTAACCAACGGTTCCGATTCCACTGGCTAGTCCGCCGCTGGCCGATGCGCCTCTGGCTGGTTCGCCGCTGGCCGATCCACCACTGGCTAGTCCGCCGCTGGCCGCTCCGCCACTGGCTAGTCCTTTACTGGCCGATCCGCCTCTGGCTAACCGCCGCTGACCGATCTGCCACTGGCCGATGCGCCTCTGGCTGGTCCGCCACTGGACGGTCCGCCGCTGGCCGATCCGCTGGTGGCTAGCCCGCCGGTGGCCGATCCGCCACTGGCTAGTCCGCCGGTGGCCGATCCACCACTGGCCGGTTCGCCACTGGCCCGTCCGCCGCTGGCCGATCCGCCACTGGCTAGTCCGCCGGTGGCCGATCCGCCGGTGGCTAGTCCGCCACTGGCTAGTCTGTTGCTGGCCGATCCACCACTGGCTGGTTCGCCGCTGGCCGATCCACACTAGCTAGTCCGCCGCTGACCGATCTGCCACTGGCCGATCCGCCACTGGCTAATCCGCCGCTGACCGATCTGCCACTGGCCGGTCCGCCGCTGGCCGATCCGCCGCTGGCTAGTCCGCCGCTGGCCGATCCGCCATACTCTCTAGTCCGCCGGTGGCTGATCCGCCACTGGCCGGTCCGCCGCTGGCCGCTCCACCACTGGCTGGTTCGCCGCTGGCCGATCCACACTGGCTAGTCCGCCGCTGGCCGTTCCGCCACTGGCTAGTCCGTTACTGGCCGATCCACCTCTGGCTAATCCGCCGCTGACCGATCTCCCACGGGCCCGGTCTGCCGCTGGCCGATCCGCCGGTGGCTAGCCCGCCGCTGCCCGATCCGCCATTGGCTAGTTCGCCGCTGGCCGATCCGCCATTGGCTAGTCCGTTGCTGGCCGATCCACCACTGGCTGGTTCGCCGCTGGCCGATCCACACTAGCTAGTCCGCCGCTGACCGATCTGCCAATGGCCGGTCCGCCGCTGGCCGATCCGCCACTGGCTAATCCGCCGCTGACCGATCTGCCACTGGCCGGTCCGCCGCTGGCTAGTCCGCCGCTGGCCGATCCGCCATACTCTCTCGTCCGCCGGTGGCTGATCCGCCACTGGCCGGTCCGCCGCTGGCCGATCCACCACTGGCTGGTTCGCCGCTGGCCGATCCACACTGGCTAGTCCGCCGCTGGCCGTTCCGCCACTGGCTAGTCCGTTACTGGCCGATCCACCTCTGGCTAATCCGCCGCTGACCGATCTGCCACTGGCCGGTCTGCCGCTGGCCGATCCGCCGGTGGCTAGTCCGCCGCTGGCCGATCCGCCATTGGCTAGTTCGCCGCTGGCCGATCCGTCACTGGCCGATCCGCCATTGGCTAGTCCGCCGCTGGCCGATCCACCACTGGCCGGTCCGCCGCTGGCCGATCCGCCACTTGCAGGTCCGCCGCTGGCCGATCCGTAAAGGCTAGTCCGCCGCTGGCCGCCGCCACGGGCCCGGTCCGCCGCTGGCCGGTCCGCCACTTGCAGGTCCGCCGCGGGCCGATCCGCCATTGGCTAGTCCCCCCTGGCCGATCCGCAGGGGCTAGTCCGCCGCTGGCCGATCCGCCACTGGCCGGTCCGCCGCTGGCCGATCCGCCGGTGGCTAGTCCGCCGCTGGCCGATTCGCCACTGGCCGGTCCGCCGCTGGCCGATCCGCCATACTCTCTAGTCCGCCGGTGGCTGATCCGCCACTGGCCGGTCCGCCGCTGGCCGATCCACCACTGGCTGGTTCGCCGCTGGCCGATCCACACTGGCTAGTCCGCCGCTGGCCGTTCCGCCACTGGCTAGTCCGTTACTGGCCGATCCACCTCTGGCTAATCCGCCGCTGACCGATCTGCCACTGGCCGGTCTGCCGCTGGCCGATCCGCCGGTGGCTAGTCCGCCGCTGGCCGATCCGCCATTGGCTAGATCGCCGCTGGCCGATCCGTCACTGGCCGGTCCGCCGCTGGCCGTTCCGCCGCTGGCCGTTCCGCCGCTGGCCGGTCCGCCGCTGGCCGATCCGCCACTGGCCGGTCCGCCGCTGGCCGATCCGCCACTTGCAGGTCCGCCGCTGGCCGATCCGCCATTGGCTAGTCCGCCGCTGGCCGATCCACCACTGGCCGGTCCGCCGCTGGCCGATCCGCCACTTGCAGGTCCGCCGCTGGCCGATCCGTCATTGGCTAGTCCGCCGCTGGCCGGTCCGCCACTTGCAGGTCCGCCGCTGGCCGATCCACACTAGCTAGTCCCCGCTGACCGATCTGCCAATGGCGGTCCGCCGCTGGCCGATCCGCCACTGGCTAACCCCCCGCTGACCGATCTGCCACTGGCCGGTCCGCCGCTGGCTAGTCCGCCGCTGGCCGATCCGCCATACTCTCTCGTCCGCCGGTGGCTGATCCGCCACTGGCCGGTCCGCCGCTGGCCGATCCACCACTGGCTGGTTCGCCGCTGGCCGATCCACACTGGCTAGTCCGCCGCTGGCCGTTCCGCCACTGGCTAGTCCGTTACTGGCCGATCCACCTCTGGCTAATCCGCCGCTGACCGATCTGCCACTGGCCGGTCTGCCGCTGGCCGATCCGCCGGTGGCTAGTCCGCCGCTGGCCGATCCGCCATTGGCTAGTTCGCCGTGGCCGATCCGTCAGGGGCCGATCCGCCATTGGCTAGTCCGCCGGGCCGATCCACCACTGGCCGGTCCGCCGCTGGCCGATCCGCCACTTGCAGGTCCGCCGCTGGCCGATCCGCCATTGGCTAGTCCGCCGCTGGCCGATCCACCACTGGCCGGCCGCCGCGGGCCGATCCGCCATTTGCAGGTCCGCCGCTGGCCGATCCGTCATTGGCTAGTCCGCCGCTGGCCGGTCCGCCACTTGCAGGTCCGCCGCTGGCCGATCCGCCATTGGCTAGTCCGCCGCTGGCCGATCCGCAGGGGCTAGTCCGCCGCTGGCCGATCCGCCACTGGCCGGTCCGCCGCTGGCCGATCCGCCGGTGGCTAGTCCGCCGCGGGCCCGATTCGCCACTGGCCGGTCCGCCGCTGGCCGATCCGCCACTGGCCGGTCTGCCGCGGGCCGATCCGCCACTTGCAGGTCCCCCGCTGGCCGATCCGCCACTGGCTAGTCCCCGCTGGCCGATCCGCCATTGGCTATAGTCCGCCGGTGGCCGATCCGCGACTGGCCGGTCCGCCGCGGGCCGATCCGCCACTGTCCGGTCCATCGCGGGCCCGGTCCGCCATCGGCCGGTCCGCCGCTGGCCGATCCGCCGGTGGCTAGTCCGCCGCTGGCCGATCCGCCATTGGCTAGTTCGCCGCTGGCCGATCCGTCACTGGCCGATCCGCCATTGGCTAGTCCGCCGCTGGCCGATCCACCACTGGCCGGTCCGCCGCTGGCCGATCCGCCACTTGCAGGTCCGCCGCTGGCCGATCCGTCATTGGCTAGTCCGCCGCTGGCCGGTCCGCCGCTGGCCGATCCGCCATTGGCTAGTCCGCCGCTGGCCGATCCGCAGGGGCTAGTCCGCCGCTGGCCGATCCGCCACTGGCCGGTCCGCCGCTGGCCGATCCGCCGCTGGCCGATCCGCCGGTGGCTAGTCCGCCGCTGGCCGATTCGCCACTGGCCGGTCCGCCACTTGCAGGTCCGCCGCTGGCCGATCCGCCATTGGCTAGTCCGCCGCTGGCCGATCCGCAGGGCTAGTCCGCCGCTGGCCGATCCGCCACTGGCCGGTCCGCCGCTGGCCGATCCCCCGGTGGCTAGTCCGCCGCGGGCCGATTCGCCACGGGCCCGGGTCCGCCGCTGGCCGATCCGCCATACTCTCTAGTCCGCCGGTGGCTGACCGCCACTGGCCGGTCCGCCGCTGGCCAATCCACCACTGGCTGGTTCGCCGCTGGCCGATCCACACTGGCTAGTCCGCCGCTGGCCGTTCCGCCACTGGCTAGTCCGTTACTGGCCGATCCACCTCTGGCTAATCCGCCGCTGACCGATCTGCCATGGCCGGTCTGCCGCTGGCCGATCCGCCGGTGGCTAGTCCGCCGCTGGCCGATCCGCCATTGGCTAGATCGCCGCGGCCGATCCGTCACTGGCCGGTCCGCCGCTGGCCGATCCGCCTCTGGCCGGTCCGCCGCGGGCCGATCCGCCGGGCCCGGTCCGCCGCTGGCCGTTCCGCCGCGGGCCCGGGTCCGCCGCTGGCCGATCCGCCACTGGCCGGTCCGCCGCTGGCCGATCCGCCACTTGCAGGTCCGCCGCTGGCCGATCCCCCATTGGCTAGTCCGCCGCTGGCCGATCCACCACTGGCCGGTCCGCCGCTGGCCGACCCGCCACTTGCAGGTCCGCCGCTGGCCGATCCGTCATTGGCTAGTCCGCCGCTGCCGGTCCGCACTTGCAGGTCCGCCGCTGGCCGATCCGCCATTGGCTAGTCCGCCGCTGGCCGATCCGCAGGGCTAGTCCGCCGCGGCCGATCCGCCACTGGCCGGCCCGCCGCTGGCCGATCCCCCGGTGGCTAGTCCGCCGCTGGCCGATTCGCCACGGGCCCGGTCCGCCGCTGGCCGATCCGCCACTGGCCGGTCTGCCGCTGGCCGATCCGCCACTTGCAGGTCCGCCGCGGGCCCGATCCGCCACTGGCTAGTCCGCCGCTGGCCGATCCCCCATTGGCTATAGTCCCCCGGGGGCCGATCCGCGATGGCCGATCCGCGACTGGCCGGTCCGCCGCTGGCCGATCCGCCACTGTCCGGTCCATCGCTGGCCGGTCCGCCATCGGCCGGTCCGCCGCTGGCCGATCCGCCATACTCTCTAGTCCGCCGGTGGCTGATCCGCCAGTGGCCGGTCCGCCGCTGGCCGATCCGCCATTGGCTAGTTCGCCGGTGGCCGATCCGCCATGGCTACTCTGTCGCTGGCAGATCCGCCGTAGCTAAATTCTGTAACTTCAGGAAAATAATGTTACTGTCACTACCAGCTCTCATAAAATAAACAGATCAGTTGTGAACTCTACAAGTACACAGCAAAGAACTTTTGTCACTACTTGCTTATGAATAATTTACTATAAAATCACAGAATAATTCATTGTTTAATTCTGTGCTAAAATCTCAAAGGTGCTGTAAACACATCAGAAACTACCCCCCTCCAGTGATCAACAGTATTACGGTACTCAGCTGTTGCATTTGCAAGCAATGAAGTGGAAAATGAAGCTCCGCGGTTATGCCCAAAATTTGAATACTTTCAGCTTCAGAGCTAGAATAGTTATTAAATAAATGAATATGCAATAGTACCTAACTATGAGAGCAAACCAACCGTTACTATACGCGTGCATACAACAAATTAGAAGCACACAAAAGAAATAACTAGAAAAGATTTGCTACATTATTTAAAAACAAGAACTGAGGAGGGCAAATTTCGTAATTCACGGCCTCCGTTGTAATTGAAACAATAATCACTTGTATCTCTCATGTATTTGTAACGAGTTTATTTCAAAAGTGTCAAAGCAGAGAGAAATGTTTTTGTTTTGAAATGATGTGCAGTTGTTGTTGACTGACGATGAAGCGTCGATTCTCGCGGCGATCTCAAATACTAAAAGGCAGTAGCCAATGAGAGTAGAGTTACCGCGTAGTTTGAAATAGCCGTTATAATGAGAAATTCAGTTTTTTTATCATTTCTCAATAAATATTAGACGGATTGCGTTCAAACAAAAAAAAGGCACGAGCACAGAACACGCTGGTTAAAATAAGACCAAGTTTGATGAGTTTGGTTGCGTAGTTTTTTCGCTACAGGATCATATCAAGGCACGGTTCGGGGGAATGAAATAATTTCTGTAATTATAAGCGTTACACGCGCCGCAGACTTGTCAGGTCGTAGAGAGGGTGGTAGTAGGGTGGGGTTACCTGACTTGCCGTCTGCGTCTACCGACGCTTATGATTTCCGACTTTATTTTTGAGTATTTCATCTTGAAAATTTCAGGATATCTACCTGAGCTATGTTTGCAGATGCTGATGGTCCTCAATTTTGTACTTTTGGCGTTAATTCATCAATGTCAGCCGAAAACTGTTGACTTTTCGAGCAGCGCTATTGGCGCTCTCCATTGGATTGAAATTTGGAAAAGTTTCGCATGAAATCTCACCTTAATCTTTACTCACCTAAGTTTGTTGTCATTTTAATTTTCAGTTTTCATGATAGTCAGGTTTCAGGTTTCAGTTTTCTAATCAATTGATGATTATTGTTTTTCAGTCCATTTGAAAGTCGTTTTCCTGTAAATCTTGGTATCACTGGTTACGTTGCCACGACAGGTGAGGTATGTAGAGGAAAAAGAACCATCCATATTACTGTGAATCTTCATGTTTTTTTGTTATTTTCTAAAAATCTATCTATTTTGTATCATTCAAGTCCACTGCAAAAGTTTAACCATATTGCCAGTCCTGTTTACTGTTTCTGTGCAGAGTGAATTTGCAATTTTCCTTTTCTAAATTTAGGAGGGAAAAATCAAGGCAGTTTATCAAAACTAAGGGTGCAATAGGTCGGTTGCATACTTTTGCATACGTTTGCAATAGCATTTTGCAGTGGCGTAACTAGACATGCATGCGCCCCCACGCAAAAAATAGAGCTGCGCCCCCTCCCAATCATCTTCCCTCCCTTCCCCATCCCACCCCTCCCCACTTAACTCCTTACCGGGGATATATAGAACATATACTCCGTCGAAAGAAAAGTTACAAATCAATTTTTTTTTTTTGGTCAATTTTAAATCAAAAGTCGCCTACCTATTCTTTCAAAACGTTTTCTTTCGTGCCTTAATTTTTGCGAATTTGTCAATAAAGTCTTCCAAAATCCATCTCTTTGGCCCTTCTTGCTTCAATGCTGAGCATCGGTAAGCTTAAGAGACGTTGTTGACTCATGGTGGTTTCAGAAGTGTAGGCGCATCCAGACTGATAATCTTTGGAATTTTTCAACATTATTTCTCTTGTTTCAAAATGAAAATAAATGAAAAGGAATTGGAGTGTTGGCTTTTTAATGAGGAACACTTTAAAATTAAAAGTTCAAAGTCGAAGACAAGTTTTGTTTAGTTTTGAAGAAATGAAAATTGAAAAGTCGCCAAAGATTGTGGTCTAGGTGCGCCTACTTTTCTGAAACGTGAGCTCTACGTACGTCATCTTTGTCCCTGTTTTCCTATTTTTTGTTTCTTCTCTTCAGATTTTTTTCTTCTCTTCTTTCTTCTTCTCTCCTTCCTCCTTCTCTTGTTTTCCTTTTCTTCCTTCGCCCTGCATTTTCCTCCTCTCTTTTTGCACCCACCGACGCCTTGCGCCCCCCCGCAATTGCGGGGGCTAAGGGGGCTATTGTTACGCCACTGGCATTATGGAGGGTTGATTTGGGTGTAAAACTGCTTGAAAATCACAATGCGAGCCTCAAATAGTCTAGTAATAAATATCTAGTCTCGCAAAAAAATGAGGGTGAACACTCCCTACATTGTCGCAGTAGGTAATCGCCGGGTCTCAAGTTAGAGCTCACAGACTAGTGACTGACACTCCGTTTTATTTCATATAAATCATTCTCGGCCTGTAATTTGACATTAATCGAACGGTAGCACTCTGGTGGCAGAAATAGGCACTAAACGCTGAAGAATCACCTTAAAATACACTTGTAATTTTTTGAACCAGACTCCATGCTTGACTAGTCAAATTTTGACGTGCAAATGCCCCCCCCCCTTTTTTTAGATTATCTTTTCCTTGAGTAACAATTTGACAAGAAAAATAACATGGAACTTACCTGCCAAGGAACATATCATTATTTTTCTATCCCACTAAAAATGTTATACTATCATTTTTTAGTAAAACTGTTTCTTTTAATGCCTCGTCAATTTTTCTTTCTGTTTTGCAGACTGTAAATATTGTCAATGCGTATGAGGATGGAAGGTTTGATCAAGCTGTTGATGAAAACAGTGGTTTCAAGCATAAAAACATCCTTTGCATGCCAATAAAAAATTCGTCTGGTCAAATTATCGGAGTAATTCAGGTAACCCTTTTCTATCATTTTTCATTCCTTCAGAAGGTTATTTAGAATTTTAATAAGTTTTAAAGAGGTAAGCGCTGAGATAAATCTGTTGCCTTCTTATGCAGTTGGTTTTTTTCAATTTTTAACCTGAGCAAATTTTTATAATTTAAATAATTTAACATATTTTTCAACTTAATTGCCTAAATTATTCATAAATTTAAATTTTTGAGACTTCAACCTCAATTTTGTTTTAACTGTTTCAATACTGTAAAAATTATTGAAAATACAGAAAACGCAATGATTAATTAGAACCTTGTAACTAAAATTTCCTTCCTCACAGCCTACGTTTGACTCAGATTTGAGCCTTCTTTTAAAATTTCCTACTTGTCTGTTGAATGTAAATTTTGTCCAGTTTAAAAGACAATTTTCCGAGCTCCTTTCCTCTAAAATGAGAAATTTAAAAGAAAAGGAGAAGATAAATTCTTTGCTTAGGTTTTTTTTTTTTAATTTTTCAACTGAAAAGAAAGGAGGATATACCATCAACCTTAAATAGTTGTGATAGATAGGTTGGTAGATAGATAGGGCCTAAGGGCCTCTTTAGGGCAATTTTGTCTTTCTTGGGTAATTTTAACAAAAATATTATACCTTAATTTGGTGGATTACTAAATAAGATGAAACATGAAGAATTGAAGTTTAGCTGACTCAGTATTTGGCAAAAATTATCTTTTGAATAATCATGAATAATTGACCAAAACTATTCACTTTATTTTCATATTATTCCTATTTGAAAATCAAAGTTTTAACATAATCAGCCATCCATCTAATCATTGATAAAAATACTGGTAGTATTAAAACTTTGATTCACTAATAGGAGTAACATGAGAATAATGTGAATAATTTTAATTAACTTAATTAATTATTAATTTATTATTTATTTTAATTATTTTTATCAATTTTTTTTTTGCCCAACACTGAGCTGACTCGAGTATTAAGGTCTCTCCACCTGCGAATTTAAAAGCGCAAATAGACTGCTTCAGCCAATAGGCTTCTTTGTTGTCGATACATCGGACTCGACCTATCGACTTCAAGGCAGCTCATTGGCTCAATCAGTTTATTCGCTCTTTTAAATTCGCAGGTGGAGAGACCCCTTTATACAATAAGTAGGTACAGAAGTGTCCCATTAGGGTGTGAAACTTAGCAGAGCTAATTTCTCTACTTTGCAGCTAAAAGCAGTAATACCAATATACCTAAATAAGGGTAGAACACAAATAACAAGCAAGTTTGCTATAGTTTTTTGAGCTATCAATCATTAAAATTGGTTGAGGATTAAATTTGTAATTTCTCACGGCAAATTTCATCAATCATCAACGTATGTTTTTCATCTCAAGAAATTTAAAGTTAAAACCCCATTCTGAAACAAAATTTTCTCTCAGATAAATTCATTTTTTCATCTGTCTGTTCTGTGTTTTTCAGCTAATTAATAAATTTGATGATCTCGCTTTCACCAAAAATGATGAAAATTTTGTTGAAGCATTTGCAATTTTCTGTGGGATGGGGATTCACAATACACACATGTAAGTCCTTTTCATTGTTGCACCTATTTTGCTTTTATTTGCTTTTAGTTTTTGGAATGTTAAAGAAAAATATTTCATCCTCCTCCTATCAAGTTTAGTTTGTAACACAATGGGTCTTTTGCACAATCTTGTTTCAGCAACATAAGTAAGTCTCATAAGTAAAATTGATCGCCGATCGGGAATACTCTGGTCTTATAGTATACTGCAGGTTCCAAATAATGTTGCAGTTTGGCGGTCCTCCGAAAGACGTTGGATGGTTCGTACTTGAGTGTAGTTGGGTGGACATCAACCAGAGTCAATTTATAATAGAGACCGTGCACTATCTATCTTGCCCATGTTTGCGCGCAATGGCAATTTTTTTTTGGGGTCCTCAACAGAACACCGCAAACATGGTCCATACGTTGACTGATGAGAAAAGTTGTTGAGGTTTTTGCCTAATGAGACCAAAGCACCAAAATTGCATCAGTCAACGTATGGACCATGTTGGATGGTGCTCCTTCATCTCTCTTCTCTAATTCCTGTTGAGTTTGGAAAAAAAAAGTCTGCCACCGCGCGCACGGCTAATGCGTAGTCTCTATTATGTATTGTCTCTGGCATCAACTTCCCGCTAGTGTTCACGGATTGTCTGCGTGCGAGGATGTGAGGACGTAGGTAACATTATTTGGTCCCAGTATCAAAAAGGTGCAAAAATCTAATATTATTATCAAACACTGCCCTCAGTACTACCATTTTTCCTGCATTTTGTACGTTTTAAGACCTATCACCGTTGTTTTGCACCTTCCGTTAATCAGTATCGATGTTTGTGGATTTGTTTGGTTTATGATGATAAAATAATATTTGTTCATTTGCAGGTATGAAAAGGCTGTGATTGCAATGGCAAAGCAAAGCGTTACTCTAGAGGTTCTTAGTTACCACGCCTCAGCTTCTTTAGAAGATGCACAACGGCTAAATGTAATACACCACATCTTCCATTTTTTGTTTGTTTTTTGTTTGTTTTATTTTTGTGTTTTTTGCCTTCCCTATCCCTTGAGATTCGAGGCGGTCTCTAAGTTATGTAACATAAGGTGCGCTCTTTCTTTGACATCAGCATTATGGTTCAAATAGATTGGTTTAGCGATAACGTCATCACAATATTTCAAAACTATTCTAGATAACAGATATGTGATACATGACAAACCTTATCTTCACTTGAAAAAAATTGAGATATTGATGCCACTGCATAAGAGAGGTTATGACCGACATTTCAAGACCATGAATGTGTGGAAATTCCAAAAATTGACGGAATGGAGATGTTTTGAAGTTTTAAGTCTAGAAATAATGTGATTTTGAGAAAAATGGAGTTAAAGTTTCGGAAAGTTCATAGAGTCAATGGAAAAATCCTCTGGAAAAATGTATTTTATGACCTTTATCAGCTATATTATGAACATAGACTTTGTGTAGTTACTTTTGTGGCTACTAGAGAGCGTTTGGTATCGAAACATGAAAATCCATTATTTCGATCCCTGAATCTTATTTTTGCTCTCCTGATAATTTTGGTGTGTGAAGATAAGGTCGCTTTTGTCAAAACGACAAAACATTTTTTTTTTGTCAAACATTTTAATTCGAAAACATCTGTCAGCTCAATAAAAGGCAAGCAAGTGAGGAAAAGTTGAAAAATTCCAAGTAGATAATGAGGGGTCTGATTTGTGGTGTTTGAATATGATTTCAAATTTTGATGTTGTGATATCACACTGAACTGGTCTAGTAGGATTTTTTTTTAAGAGCACACCTCATGTTTGTTTAGATTTTCTTCTGTTGATGGCCTCAACTATTGACCTTGTCTCTTTCGCTTTCAAATAGAATGAATAGTGAGTTTATGAGATCTTGTGGGTTCTTTTTTGCACCTTTATAATATATCAAAAGTAATGTTGCATCTGCAGCATCTTGTGTTTTGTTACGTACGTCTAGCTAACTGGACGCTATATTTTTGCTCTTTTCCTAGCACACCACGATGATAAGTAGGTTTCTGAGAACTTTCTTGGTCTCTATGAACTTTCATTGCTTGTTTGTGGAAATTATTATGCTTGACGCGACGAATAATAGCAAAAATTGAAGTAGCTGGAGAATGTTTTGAGACGTGTAAACAAAATGAAATATTTGAAACAGACGATTTTTTAATCTGATGTCATACATTTCTCATTACATTATCAGTTTTTATTTAACTTTTTTATTATTTTTCAAATTACTCCTTCCACTTGGGGGTGTAGTCAGAAATTATTTCAGGGAGGAATTTCATCGGCAATGAAACCAAGTCAGTGTTTGTTCACTTCTGGGGAATTATGCGGTGTCTTTCTGCGGGTAGTGACCTGATGAAAAATTTGAAGTAAACACTTTCAAAAAATTTGAATCAGCAAGTGCTTTGGTGCCTTCTTAAGGGAATCAGAATTCCTCACCTGCTGAACTAAATTTGGGTTCTTGGAAAAATTGTCCTCTGAAAAATTTCCAAGACCAAAAATGTCGAAATCAAAATGTCCAAAGCCTTAAAGCCCAAGAAAATTTCGTCCAGCTACAAACAGATTCAAGTGTTAAAAAAGTGCTCTGAAATTTTCGTCTAACATTTTTATAAAGTCTGACACAATTTTTGTCCAACACATCAGAAAGTCCAACATGCTTGAGTTCTTCCTATTTTTTATTTCGAGGGTAAAGTTTGTGGTATTATTTTCATTCTCAATGAGCTCTGAAACTCTTTTCAATAGGACTTTATGCTACCCTCAACTTAAAGCAACTTTGGGAAAAATACTATTGTGGATATTACGTACTTCCAGCAAAATATTACTGTGGATATTACATACCTTTGACTGAAATTTTTTTGGATAAATAGTCATTCGGACCAAAAATTACATTGGACTTAAAATTATTCCAATGTAAAACAACACTGAATGAGGTTTTGTAACTTGGACATAATATTACATTGGACTTTAAATGCTTAAGATGTTTTTTCATCGCGGGCATTTTCTCGTATTGGACTTTATTTCCTCGGACATTTCTTCTGGCCACCCTAAAATTGTTTAAAACATTTTCAAGAAAATCATATTGCTGAAAGTTAATCAACCTGTCGGCTTTCATTTCATGCTTTTTTTTTCTTTCTGGGTTGTCACAGATTTGTGCCTCTCGAGATGGCAACCTCTTGGCAATAGGGGAGTTTCCAGATGTAGGTATACCACTGATTTTCAAACACTCAAACAGTTATCCCTCCCTCTCTTACTTACTATTAAGATTTTGAACAGTTTAGGGAGACCAACTGCCCAATTTCTGGCTACACCTGAAATCTATCTTCTCTGGAGAGAAGGCCGGAGCACTTTATTCAGTTGCCTAGAGACAATATTTTTACTAAAAAGCAGTGGTATTCGACTTCATAAAGCCTGGTTTCTAATGAGACGCAAAGCTATGCAACTATGTAAGGCTAAGAAGTAGAAATACACATAAACAGATGGGATCGTTCCCAGTGCAACACAAAACCTTTGCGTCAGAATGGAACGACGCGGCTGTGTTGAACATTTCTCAACTCTTGCGTTGCTGCTTGTCGTGTGAATTGTGGATGAGGTTCAAATTAACAAATGCAACAATTGAAGAAGAAGAATCATTGAATTTGGCGAATCCACCTTTGTGATTTGTGAATCTTGCTGGTGTTACTGAATAATAACTTTTGAGACAACTAGAAAATAAAAATATGCAAAGTAAGCGCGAAAACATAAGTTTTCGTTGGTCAAAACTAACAGAAACCTCTCTAGCACATTCGAAAATGGATGTAAACAAACTGACTCCATTTTGAGTGTTCGACACGCGCCCTTCAAAATCCTTGATGCTGATTGGGTGATGCTTGCGTTCATTGGGAACGACTTTTCGTCCTCTGTCGCAAAGCAAGCTAACGCAAGGAACGCAACGCTACGGTAGGCAAGGCCTTGCGTCTCATTGGAAACCAGGCTTAAAGGAGGTGATTCCAGGTCAGATTACTTTGAACCAGAGAAACCACGACTCGCTGCTCAAAATGTCAACAGTTTTTGGCTAAAATTGATGAATTTACAGAAAAGTACACATTTTAGGAATGTCGGTGCCTGCGAGCATACTTCAGGAAGATACTCAGAAAGTTATAAGCTGTAATACTCAAAAATAAAGCCGGTATTTTGGAAATACTAAAATTATTTTGAGCCTAAATGAGTGTGAGTGAGGCAGATAGTTATAGCATCACTCGCACTCACTAAGCTTATAGCAAAATTAATTTCCAAAACTACGGCTTTAATTTCAACCAATTTTGCTCATTTTGGGCTCAAAAAATCTGCACAAAAATTATGCAGGTGCCGATGTTCTTGGAGTTTATTTCTTTGTGATGTTTTTAAATTAAAATGCCAAAAACACAATTTTTCCACAACACGTGGCGCTTATTCACTGGATTGAAATCTGGAAAAATTTTGTCTGGAATACCTACCTTAACTGTGAAACGAGATGGCAACCTGAGTTGAATCAGTGCCAATGGTTAGAAAAATCTTAATTAGTGAGTTTTTTGGTACCTGAATGAGCTTATCTTTTTCATGTATATCAGCTACTGAGCTCTGGCCTTCTTTCTGATGAGTGTTGCTGTAACTTGATATGGTTTGCACTTGCGTTTCACTTTAAACTCATCATCCTTTCAACTGTCTCTTAAAATATTTTGTTGGTATGAAAATTTGTTTTAAAAATGTTGACTCCCGTCTTATCTATCTCAAATTTTTAATGAAAATGTTTTAAAAACATTTAACTGTTTCAATTTTGTTTCAATAGTATTTAAGTAATATTTGGGCTTTCTTGTTTCTTGCGGGTTTCCAAAAAAATTCAAATTGCATGTGTAGTCAACATTTTCTGCAATACTACCAAACATTTTTCAAAAAAGAAAAAAGACATTTTGTATATGACTGAAAAAAGTGTGTTTAAATTTAATTGAAAATGTTTCATCTGAGAGTCAGAATGATGTAACATTCTCAAATTAGTTGGAAAACGTTTTCAAGCGGTTGATAAGAGTACCTTTAAAGTTACTAAGAAAATGCTTTCTAAAGGCTTTTTAAAACCTAATAAATAATCGTTAGTGTTTTTAAGAAACAAATTGGTATTATTTCGGAAATTTGTTTAAAATAAAAAGGTTTTGAAACATTTGGCTTCTAAAGGTGTGCCATCAGGGTACTTTTTCAAAAGCAACTTTTATTTCTGATAAAATGGATTTAACGTTATGGGACCTTGATGTCAGGAAATCCCTTTTTTTTAAATGATACTGCAATTTTGCAAGATTGCCCAAAATTGAAACACCCATAGACTGATGCAAACAAAATAAATTATTCATGTTTTTCTTTTAACATTTAGTTTCTTCCGTTTTTCTTTACCTCTTTTTTTCTAACTTTTCTGCATGTTTTTGCTAAAAATTCTGAACCTAATTTCCTTCAACAAAGCTTAAAAATTCATATCCCCCCTTCTTTTTTTCTTTTACTTTCTTTATTTTTCATAATTTACAAATGAATTTTTGTATTTATAATCCAAAATATGACACTTTTCTGTTGATTGAAAATACCTCAATTTGTGTGATGCAGAGAGTACATGTTCCATCCGCGGTCACATTCCAGTTACAAGATTTCAAGTTTGATGACATCGGCATGGATGACACAGACACGCTTGTGGTAAGCTATAGCGTAGATCATATGCAGTTTTTACTTAGCGTGACTCCTGACCAGTGTAGTTCCAGATTTGCCGATAGACAATGCTGAGTGTTTGCCATCGTTCGATTAGTAATAAAAATCTGCAAACTCGATTGTTTTTTTTTTCCAAAAAGTTGGATCGTTAAGCCCTTTTGAATGATTTCTAGAATGCAGGATGCCATAAAGGCTGCAAAATTTTTCCAAATTAGAGTCTCCAATTTCCCAAAATCACGGATCGATATGATTCAATAGATTTGTGACTCTTGGAGAATGGTTGTTCCAGCTCCAATTTTGAACATTATTGCAACCTTTTTGACATGTGCGTTCTTGAAATTACTCTCGAGGGCTTGATGATCCAATTTTTAGGAAAAAGTAATTTAATCTGCAGGTTGCAATGGGGCTCTAGGTAACTTTTGCTTCTCGTGATTGAATATTTTCTTTTTGAGTACGCCTTTTATGGTAGGTATACTCCCTGAAACACCAACCCTTTGCACGGTGGCTCAAGTATTGACCAAACTGCGACACATTTCTTTCGCCTCACCCAGGTTTGGACCCGAACTTTTGAAGGACAGATTTTTTTGAGTCAGTGGAAAATTCAAGGGGTTTGTCTTAAGATCATCCGTAGTGGTCCTAACCCCCTCCCACTCGTCGCACACAAGTTCGGATTCGAACTTTTGATTTTGGTTTTAATTGTGTCAGGTATATTGCAGAGAGTGCAGTGTTTTTTTCTCTTCTTTCCCATGTGACCAGTAACAATTAAGAAAGTTTTTTACCAAAAAAATTGAATTATTGTTTTTGCTCTCTACTTTTCTCTTATTACGGGTTTGGTGCTTTCTAACAGCTTTTTACCAATGTTTTCCAACACCAATGTGTTTGAAGTCGCGGCTTATTTTTTTTTTAAATGACCAACATTGTATGCTCTACAAACTGAAGTATTGGTTTTTGTTTATTCTAGGTTGAGTTATTTCTACTGATTTTTTTCTGACAGCAAATTCTTTTTGCTTCAAACGTAATTAGATTGTGAGAAATATGAATTTCTTTAAAAGCATACTCCAGTTTGTAGTCTATTACTTTCTGATCATTAAAAAAAAAAAAAAAAAAAAAAAAAAAAAAAGTATGACAAGTCCCTAGCTATCCACTTGCTGCACCCAGGTTACAACCCAAACTTTTGAAGGACAATAGGTTCAAAAAACCTGAGAAAAACTTGTCTGAAGTTTGAAAAACCTATAAAATTGAAAGCTTTCAGAATGAGCTACCAAGAAACTGAAGTACCTACTTTCAAAAATGAATTAAAGGAGGAGTGTCAATAAGGCCGGTTTTTGGCCCCAAAAATGGTCAATATTTAAGATGGTCTAAAAGTTCGTGTAAAATGGCTCTACTTACTCTGAAAGGCTTATATTTTTAGGTTTGGGTGGTGTTTTCGGGTTATTCGAACCTTAGAGGCGTATTTACCACCTCAAAGTGGGTCGGTTTTGTGTTTTTCACGGAAAATGCCCGATTTTGCGTTAAATTATTGAATATTTAGATGTGAGCCGGACATAGTTTGGTTTTCTCCTTTAGATATGTTATTATACCACTAAAAATGAGTAACATACTGCAATATAGTCACCGAACTATGTCCGGCTCGTACTTAAATATCAACTTTTTTGATTTCATGAAAATGGAAAACTTGAACGAATTCGATTAATATCAATGTAGTAATGCTTGTATTGAAACCCTGGCCACCTGTCAAACCATGAAATGCGTTTTGCAGGTTGCAAAGATGCAGTTTTGCATTTTTGTATGTAAATTTTAGAATTCGTTAAATTTTTCCCATTTTTACGAAATCAGAAAAGTTGATATTTAAGTACGACCCGGACATAGTTCGGTGACTATATTGCAGTATGTTACTCATTTTTAGGGGGTATAATAACGTATCTAAGGGGGGAAAAACCGAACTATGTCCGGCTCACATCTAAATATTCAATAATTTAACGCAAAATCGGGCATTTTCCGTGAAAAACACAAAACCGACCCACTTTGAGGTGGTAAAATACGCCTCTAAAGTTCGAATAACCAAAAAACACCACCCAAACCTGGAAATATAAGCCTTTAAGAGTAAGTAGAGCCATTTTAAACGAACTTTTAGACCATCTTAAATATTGACCATTTTTGGGGCCAAAAACCGGCCTTATTGACACTCCTCCTTTCCCATAAATTTTAATTGGACAAGCAAACATTTAAAAATAAATTAAAATACTTTCAAACAATTTTTAATAGAAATGATTGTATCATTATCTTCACCACAATATGTGCTACTCAAGAAAAGTGACAAAAACAATTAATTTTCGGGTAGGTTACTTACCACCCCCTTAAGTTGAAAAATCATTCATGCTCTTTCTTTGACTATTGTCTGTCAGGCTTGTCTACGAATGTTCATGGATCTAGATCTTATTGGCAAGTTCAACATTGACAAGGAAGTTCTGTGCCGGTGGCTACTCAGTGTTAAAAAAAATTATCGTAATGTAATCTATCACAATTGGAGGCATGCCTTCAATGTGGCGCAGATGATGTTCGCCATCATCACCGTAAGTATTCTCTCACGATTTCCATAATTTGCGTTTCCTTTAAGGTGATTCTTCAGTTTTTAGTGCCGATTTGTGCCACCAGAGCGCTAACATTCGATTAATATCAAATTATTGGCTGAAAGTAATTTATATTTAAGAAAACGGAGTGTCAGTTACTAGATAATCATCTGAAGTATGTCTCTGCAAAATTTCTCGTCAATAAGTTCAAAAATAAGGCTGAAAGTACCAAAAAATGAAATATCACATTTCGATACAAGAATTGATTTGAGACATTCCTTTTTTTGGTACTTTCAGCCTTATTTTTTAAGTTATTGATGAGATATTTTGCAGAGACGTTCTTCAGATGATTATCTAGAAACTGACATTCCATTTTCTTAAATATAAATTACTTTCGGCCTGTAATTTGGCATTAACTGAACGGTATCGCTCTGGTGGCAGAAATCGGCACTAAACGCTGAAGAAATCACCGTAAAGTTTACACCATAGCCATCTCAAGGTAGATCTAGGAATGTTTCTTCCATCCTCTCTGCCTATTTGAATGCATTTGTTGGAAAAGGATAAAAGTACACACCATGGTGGGTCCTTTCCTTTTGAGGATCGAGTACATAAGTGAAAAATGTGGTATCTGGAGGACGATTACGGAGGATCGGACTGTTATCGTTACCGTTAGCGGATTGAGTACATTATAACTTTATGGGTTGAACTGATTGAACTGCTTCGAGCTCTCCATTCCGATGAAAACGGACGCAAAGAGCTAATAAGTCAGGGGCTGTCACAAGCTCAGTCGACTGAAGTAAGAAGAGGTGAAGAGGGGGTTACCTGTGAGATCGAGTTGCGCAGTAGCAAGCTTACTTGATTTAACGCATTCTATCTGATTGCGATCTGATCTTCCGTAATAATCCCCAGGTACACCTCAAATTTACAGTTTTGCCCTCATAAGGCACTCTTCATTCCCAAACAAGGCAATTATTTCATTTTTCGCATCTACTTTCATTGAAGTGTTATATCTACTTTTAAATTTAATTTATAAAGAGAGAGTCAGTTTGTATGAAACTGCCACGATTGTCTCCATTCATTACCCAAATGGCCCTCTGAAAATTACCAGATTCGTCATTTTTTATTTCCAATTTTTTTTTATGATTTTCACAGGCTACGCAGTGGTGGAAGCCCCTCATAATTGATGAAATTGAGTGTCTTTCATTAATGATCGCTTGTCTTTGTCATGATCTCGACCACCGAGGAACAAATAATTCCTTTCAAATTAAGTAAGTACCTCCCTCCCCCACCCATATTTTTCCATCCTAAGAATTGAAATTAATATACCAACAGATCTGTTGGCAATTTTTTACTTTTTTTTGGTGTTGTTGGGTCGAGTCGATTTGTATGAGAAAAGCATCAAGCTCTTTGATAAATTCCTAACACAAAATAAAAATTAGGATCATGATATTATTGTCCTCATCTTGATGCACCTGTAGTGTCATTTATAATGTATTCATAATGCATTCCTCACAGTTGAAGGTACCTACTTGGACTTGCAAAGAAATGTCCTCTAATAGAAATTCTTATTGTTAAAGGACATTACCCAAAATCAGCCTTTTTACCCCTGAGAGCAAAATTTTGAAATAATTTCAGGGGTCATAGAGGAATAAATCAGCGTTCCGAATCTGGCCTATTTTTTGATTTTGGACAAAGGGAAAGGGAGGGAGGGGGGTCCAAAGCAATTTGTTCGGCAGCCATCTTGAATTTTTAAATTTGAAAAACCGATGCAAATTGAATTCAGCGTTAAAAATACCCCGATACAAATTTCAAGTCTTTGGACGGGAAGAACAGTTAATGCCAACTTCTACCACCTGTAGTACCCCCTCCGGGGCGGCGTTTTTCGAGAAAGCCCAACTTTAACCCTCATAACTCCGCTTCAAAGCATTTCCAGCATGCGGTTAAACCATTTTTAGCAATTGCGTTTACTTTTATCTAGAAAACAATTTGTGATAATTCGTGCGTTGCCAAACTTCCACGATTAAAAAAACTGAAAACCCGATTTAAAAAAAATCAAAAAACCTTCGATAAATCAATTAAAAATTCAACCCCCCTCCCTCCCTTTCCCTTCGTCCAAAATCAAAAAATAGGCCAGATTCGGAACGCTGATTTAATCCTCTATCACTTCTGAAATTATTTCACATTTCGCTCTCAGGGGTAAAAAGGCCGATTTTGGGTAATGTCCTTTGTCTGTTATTTTCAATAGAATTTTTGAGTTTTCAATGCGTAAAAAAAATTCTACTCTGTCCTAAAAGCCACTGTTACTAATATTCTTCATTTCTACTTTTATTCTTTTTTCAGAGCATCCTCTCCGCTAGCACAGTTGTATTCTACGTCGACAATGGAACATCACCATTTTGACCAATGTGTCATGATATTAAATAGTGAGGTAATAATTTTACGTCATTTAGTTGAATTGAATCAAACAGAGATGTAGGTATTTGAATCAAATACCAATCAAATAATTTGATATTTACGCTCAGCAGATCAAATTATAAAAAATGGAATGTACTCCACCCCACCAAAAAAGGTGGCCTCTATATTTAAATATTTTTTTTTTATTAAATGACATATTTTTTTCCGTCTGCAGTAACCCTACACGAAGAGCAGTTTTATTATTTATCCTTGCTATAACGTAATTATTGAGAAAAAAGGGAAGAAAGTTGCCAGCCACACTGGCATTGCTGATTGTTAAATACATTTATAAATTGACTAAATTAAATAAAATATTCTCTTTGGTTTTAAGGTAAACTAATCCTGAATAAATTTAAAATACAATTAAATTATTAAAACTTGTGTTGCAGGGGAATCAAATTTTAGGCAATCTTTCTTCAGAGGACTACTCTAGAGTGATTAAAGTTTTAGAAGATGCTATTTTATCAACAGACCTTGCTGTCTATTTTAGGTGAGCAAAATTTCCCTTCAAACTTGTGTTTTTTTTTGAGTGTCTGGTATTCAACGAGCCACAGCAATAGAGAGGCTGATCCATGATATAAGTCTTATCTCTAAGTGTGACAACATGGGCAATCTGAATTTGGTTTGTTTGCCTCACTTTTTTTTTAACCTTAAATCAAAAGTTGTAATTAATCCAGTGGAAATTGGTTTCAAATGAAAGTGCAAGTGTTCAAGAGTGGCTATCTGGACACAGAATTTTATCCAACTATCCAGTTGAGAAAATTTAGCTTGTTTCCATTATGTGTCAGTTTCTTTATGGTGCAAATCCTTCCAGAAGAAACAGTTAGGTATACCAATTTCTGTGTCTAGATGGCCACTCTAAAACACTTGCACTTTCATTTATAACTAATTTCAAATGTATTTGTCACAATTTTTTTTTTTTAAATTTAATGGTAAAAATATATAAGGCAAAAAAACCAAGCCTGTTTGAAAAACTTCCGTAAGAGATTTCCATCATGGCTACCTTCGTGAAGTTTCAGTATCGCGCTCCACAAATCCTCTCTATTGCCATAGCTCACTGCCGGTACGATTAGACATGAATATTTTGCGTTTTCTTAATTTGACGTTAATTAACATAGCAAATTGTCTCTAGCCACTTCATCTAAAAAGGCCTCCTCCTTTCACAAAATTTGAAAACTCTATCAAATTATATTGCAATTACTAGCAAAAAAATTAAAGTTTCTGTCGGGGTGTCAATAACACCTTATATCACCCTCCATCCAAAACTTCCAGAAATTTATGTGGTTTAATAAATTTCTTAAAAAGGTGGAAGTCTCCTGGGACAAATACGCATTGATGAGTCTCACTCGTCCAGTTACTAAGCAACCTATAACGCCCTAGTTCTCTGTTTTCCGAGAGATAGCACTAGGGGCATTGATCACTGGGTAATTAGAGACACGGTGGCCAACATTTTACAGTTTTTTCATTCTTCTTACATTGGTAGAACTGATACTAGTTGTGAGAACTTAACCTCAACATTTTCTCTAGTTTCGTTAACAAAATCAAGCGCTCAAGTCTGTGTTATCAATGTTCTGTACAAATCTTCTTCTCAAGTAAAAAAATCAAAAATAAAAAAAATTAAAAAAAAAATCTAAAATTAAAAAAATGGGCTGGAGAACTATTGGAAACTGAAAATAACGTTAAACCTTAGCAGGGCGTTTTACTCTAAAATTAATCAAATAGTATTTTTGGGCGTAGCGGGTAAAAATTAATTCACATGTCAATGGGTTAAAATCTTTGCGTTTGCTAAACACATATACCCTTATTCAAGTCCTTACTAAAATCTTTCATCTTCCCATGTTTTGTTCCCGCTAGAAAACGTGGTGCATTTTTAAGCCTTGTCAAATCAGGCGAGTGTGATTGGAAAAAAGAAGAACACAGAGAATTATTACGAGGAATGACCATGACTGTCTGTGATTTAGCTGCTATTACCAAACCTTGGGAGGTTGAGAAAAGGGTAACGTCTGTTTTTTGCTTTTCTTTATATTTAATTTTGTCTTCTATTATTCATTTTTCATTGTAAAAGATGAATTTTAGACTCATGAGTTGTTAGAGTTACAACCGTTCAGATGATTTAAGGTGATTCGTTTGATTAATGTCCAATTACAGGCCAAGAGTAATTTTTATTTAAGAAAACAGAGTGTCAGCATCTAGATAGTCTTCTGAAGAACGTCTCTGCAAAATATCTCGTCAATAACTTCAAAAATAAGGCTGAAAGTACCAAAAAATGAAATATCGCAAATCGATTCTTGTATGGAAAAATGAAATTTCATTTTTTGGTACTTTCAGCCTTATTTTTGAAGTTATTGACAAGAAATTTTGCAGAAATGTTCTTCAGAAGATTATCTAGATGCTGACTGTCTGTTTTCTTAAATAAAAATTACTCTCGGCCTGTAATTGGACATTAATCAAACGGTAGCGCTTTGGTGGCAGAAATCGGTACTAAATGCTGAAGAATCATCGTAATGATGACTAATTTAAATCATCAATGCTTTTTCTTAAAATTATTCACCCCCCTTTTTGGCCAGTGGGTTACACTGTTCAATGTTGAATTTATCAAAGTTAAGTTAAATGTGTTTCTTGCTTAAATATCTACTAAAATCTTTCAATGTTCTTTTTTGTTCCCCTTAAAACGTGGTGGAAATTTAGCGGGCTGTGAAATCAGTTTTGGATCGGTTGATTTGATGCCGCTTTAGTGCGTTTGTTCCAGTCTGTCTTTTTTGGGCTAGCTCCGTTATAGTTCATTTTTAACTCAGCCGAAGAAGGAGATCACAAAGGATTGAATCGCTATGGTTATCGTAATCAGATCGAATGTTGATCAAATGTTAAATTAATGGACTCATTATTGTTAGCAGTTACAACCGTTCGTATCTAACCCTGATTTTTGTAATTCATTCAACAGAGATTTTTAAATCTCCGTCAGAAATTGTCGATGAAGTATGAAGAGGTGAGGAGGTGGTTACGACTGGTTGCCTGGGCGATCAAGTTGTGTTGTAGCAAGCCAATTTGATTTAACGTTTGATCAACATTTGATCCGATTACGATAACGATTACAATTCAATCCACTGTGATCACCTCCCAGACGTCTGCAGTGAATAACCGGCATAACAAGCCATAGTGTTGGAGCGACTGGACTTTGCAACTATCTGTTTTTTTTTGTTTTTTTTTTTTTTTGAGAAATTTTGTATGGTTTCAATAAACCTTTTCCATTTTAAAATAAAGATGAAATAAGTTAGCATTTTGATAAGGATTTTGTTTGCCAACATACCCAAGGCCTTTTGGCATTTAGTGCCATCTTCGGAGATAAGGAAGAGAGAAGAAGAAATTATATAACTACATTATAAATTAACACAAACTATGAGAAAAGTGCAAAAGCAAGAGAAAAGAAAAAGCAAAGAGTAAAACATTCTGAAGATTAGAGCTAAAAGGAGTGGGAAAGGAAAAATAAAAACTACTTTCATCACTTTTTCCACTTTGATCCATTTTGAGAAATAAATTCATAACTTCTTTCTTTTCTTCTCTTTTTAGGTAGCAGAACTTGTTTCCAGTGAATTTTTTGAGCAAGGGGATATCGAAAAACAAGAACTGAAAATAACCCCAATTGTAAGTTCTTTGATCTATTTTTCTCCTCCATTCTAATTATATAATCTACTTCTGGCTGTTCTGCAAAATTCCCCACAGTAAAACCTGTGTAGTTTCCTTGTTCAAAATAAGTTGAAGAACTCTTTGAAAATGAGTCTGTGGTGAATGTTTGCTAAAGCAATGGGGCTCATTTTAGCCGTTTTAAGCCGAGCAAAATGCAAAATGTGTCGTGAACTGAAATTTTCAGCTTTTTTTGCGTGTACAAGCAGAAATTACACCCAGAAAAGATTTTGTTCGGTTTATTGAAATTGTTTGCTTTACGTATTTTTCCGCCAAATCACGCAAAATTTCATGGAGATTTTTACCGAAAAGCACTTTCATTGTGCTGTGGGCCGTTTTTCCAAAAATTGCCTCATTCATTCAAATTTTTTTCTAGCGAGTCTAGGATCTGTAACGATCATTTGTTAAAAGCTTCATGCAAATTTTATGAAAGAAGAGTAGGTTCTGACTTCTGAGAAAGACGTAATATTGATATATTGTGATAATTTGTCGGAAAATAGGTAAATGTGTCGCAGAATCAATATTAAAAGTAACACATACAAAAAATAACAATGAAAAAAAAATGAATAACCACCAAACCAGGAAAAAATAACAACGAAAAAACTGAATAACCAAAAAAAACAGGAAAAAATAACGACAGTAAAACAAACAAAAAATAACTACAAAATTGGGAGAAAATAACCACGAATCAGCAAAAAATAATGACGATAAAAAGGTGTCTCTATCAATTATTGATTTTTAATCTGACTAAATATTTTGTCTTAAATTTGAAATTTTACCTAATTTCTTCTTTTTCTTTTCTGCTTCTCTCAGGATATCATGAACAGGGAGAATAAGGACCAGCTGCCAATGATGCAAGTTGGCTTCATTGATTCCATTTGTTTACCAATTTATGAGGTAAGGAAAAAATCATTTTAGACTTACGTACACATTAGCCTAGTTTATGCAGGAGATCTGAACCCAGGTTCACAAACCTGGGGTTGGCTGAACCTGGCTTGAGATGCCTGCATAAATATCTCGGTTTTTGCTGAACTTGGGTTGGATTCAACCATGATTCAAGCCCGAGTGGAGTCGGCGAACTCGGGTTGAGATTTTGCGCATAAACAGTGCGGAGTTCAGAACTCGAGTTGATGCGGCATCGATATCACCAAAACAAGCAAGATTAAACACGCCTCTTGTGTGGCCCTACTTGTCTGTATGGCACCGAGCATCGCCACCATTTTCTCAAAAATGTAAACAAACACAGAAGAAGAAGAAAGAAATCCTTCTTACTCGAGTTCAAATATTCAGGTGCTCTAACCCGAGTTGGACCCAGGTTGAGATCTCTCGCAGAAACGAGGCTATTCAAACAGGTTCAGTTAAGTAATTTTTAGCAAAACTTGACCAGATTTCAATTCAATGGGTAGCGCCACCACTAGTCGCTTTTTGAGATTGTCACGTTTTTGGCATTTTAAACTGAAACCAAGTAAAAAACGCAAAATCAAAGCAAGTCAGCATCAGTGTAATTTTTTTATGGGTTTTTTCAGCTCTAAATGAGAAAATTGATAGAGAATTTAAGCCGTAATATTGGAGATTCATTTCACCACAAGCTTTGAGTAAAAGTGAATGCAAGTGATACTATGTCTCTCTGCCCCACTTGCACTCACTAAGACTTTAAAGAGAAACTTTTCCAGAGTTCAATTCGATGGGTAGTGCCACCCATTGTTTTAGGGCGAAGTGGTGTTTTTGGCATTTTGAATTGAAAACAAAGGAAAAATGCAACATCCAGGAATGTCAACACTTGCGTAATATTTGTGATTTTTATGGAATTTTTGAGCCCGAAACGAGCAAAATTGGTTGAGAAATTAAGGAAGAATATCATTTTACCTCAAGCTTAGTGAGTGGGAGTGAATGCAAGTGATACTGTGTCTATACGCCTCACTTGCACTCACTAAGACTCTAAAGCAAGTGATTTTTTTGTTGAAGTACTTCGCTCTGAAGAATTATCGATTCAATTATATACTTAATGATTGGTTATTTGGTCAGCATAATTCTATTTTTTTTCCTTTTTTGTTTTTTTTTCAGGCATTTGCCAATTTATCTGATAAACTGGAACCTCTCGTCCAAGGTGTGCGTGAAAACAAAAAACATTGGTTGGATTTGGCAGAAGAGAGCAAAAATCTCAACAGCATTGATTCAAATTAAATTGTCCTGAGAAAAAATTGTGTTCTCTTTTAACACTTTGTCCCCTGGAGTATTTCTCGTGATTCTTTGAACTGTCTTTGTGATGTTTAATTTATTCCACCATTGAAGGTGAATCTTTGGCAATTGGCGCCTATCGTGGCTACCAGAACACTATTGTTGGATATTAAGTTGAACCACGGGTGAAGAATGAATGATTTTGAGTGAAATCAAAGGTAAGGTTCTGGAAAATTTTCCCTAGAAGGCTTCCTCAGAAAATTGTGTCCAAAATCTTAAAAATCATTCTTGTTAAATAAAATTAGATTTGGTTTTTGAAACCTCACATCGAATTGTAAAAAAAAATTTAATTGGTTAGCTTCATTTTTTACTGTTTTCTGATTAATTTTTTCGGTGTGACTGACTATCTTGGAATGCTTATCTCGTAACAAATTTTTTCTTTTCCTCAGATTTACTTTTTACTAGTAGCTGGACTTTAATTGAATAGGAGTACCATCAGTGACCAAAATTGGCTCTAATTACTGAAGATTCACCTTATTTATGATGTTTAAAAGCAGAAAACCTGTATTTATCAATTATACACTGTGTGTCAAAAAAAAACAAAAAACTGGTGGACTTTGAGTGTTATAAACTTTGCCTTAAAGGAAAAAGTTGAAACTAACCCTATGCTAGTACAAATGCTACAAAAATTGGCCAATATTACCATTAGATTTTTTACATTGTCTACTTTTTGTTGTGTGTCTGGTAATGTCGGTAAAAAACTTTTATGACAGCCAAGCAGATTCCTTGAACCCTAATAAGCAGCATCTTTTTCCAGCGTGTTTTGTAAGACTGGTTTTGACTTTGTGCCTGTATTTTTGATGCACAGTGTATTCTTATTCTTATCCTTTTTCTTTAAATTTATTTATTAATTGCTGATTCTTCTTTCTTTAAACATTTTTCTCTGTTATAAAGCAAAACAAGTTTGCTAAATGATAAATCTTTGTTTTTTTTTTGTGATAAAATAGAATTTAACAAATTATGTAGTACTAAGTGCTGACTTTTGTTTGAAATGGTTGTTTTTATTAAAAAATTTAACAGCTAAAGGGAAGGTCGCAACCTATTAGTTGAATCTTTAAAGAGTGACCTTGAAAATTGGCGTTTCTTCTCTCCTGTTTACGTCTTCACTGATTGCTTTGAAATATGCTCTAGTACTGTGGTAACATTTTTAGCCAATGTATACAAATTGTTCCCAAAATAAAGGCCCCCAAAGTGACTTCTTAAAAATTGAATTTCTCGTTTACTTCTGAGACATCTGTTTCAATTTTAATGTAAATTGGTATCCAAATTTTGTTTACAAACGTAATGTCACTTTCTAGGATTCAGTTGATGATTTGTACGCAACCATTGCTAAGTTTCGAAGCTCTGCAGGCTGATAATGAACAATTGTATTGCAATGCTTTCAAGTCGATGATCAAATACGTGTTATTCTTATGAGTGGTGTCATTGCGATAGGTTTCATTCCGACAAGATAACACGTACTCGATCATTGACTCGATGGCATTACGATACAATGTAGGTTCCTATGATTATTTTTGTCCAATCACGCCTATCAGTACTTTTTGAGAAACTTTATCTTATAAGTTCAGGACTCAAAGACTAATGTCTTTATGTCACTCGCCCAGAAGAAAAAGTGTTCTTTGAATTGAAGTGGGAATAGCACCCAAAAAGTTATCCCGCACAACTTTCAACCCTAAACATGTAAAGTATAGAATAGGTTGTGTTTGTCTCTAAGTTATTCCGTTATACCAGTAATTCATTTTTCGAGGAGGGTTAGCGTATACTTCCACAAAACTTATTATCACTGAACTTTGTCTTCTTAAGATACAGTGTGAGCCGTATTTCGAAGAAATCTATGAGGACCTAAAAAGAGAAAAAATTTCACGGCCGCTCTTTTATTTCTATTTAGTATTTTGTAACCAGAGCTGCCGTTTTGCGTATAATTAATGGCATTTGTCTATTCACTGATGATTCCTCCGGTTGAAATAAGATTACACAGTTCAGTTCAGTTCAGTGTTTGACTGTAATGCACAAAAATACTCGCGTCTGTAATGTTTTCTCAAACGGTGGAGTCGTTGATGACTTTAAAAAACATGCGGGTATTTTAATTAACTAACAGATTTTCCACCAATTGAGAAAATATTACAAATCAGAGTATTTTCGTGCAGCACAGTCATACACTGAACTGAACTGTGCAATATTTTTTCAACAGGTGGAATCATCGGTGAATAGAAAAATTCGATTAATTTTACGCAAAACGGCAGATCTGTTTGTAACAGTTATAATGCATTGTCCTATCCCAGTTGCTGGCAGGTCAAAGCACTATGGAAGGATTTAAGTAAAGAATGATTTAATTTGTTTTTCTTCCATCTTTTCTTTTTCATTTACTCCTTTTTTTATAATTCTGACATAATCTGAAATTTACCCTCGCCTTTACCCCCACGGCATTATCATTCTTTATTTTTAAAATCCTGTAGTGCATCAATCTGTAATTTCTTTAAATGTTATGAAAATATTAGTCATTTATCAGTAGCTTTTTAAAACGGGTATCCTTTAAGGCATTTGACAAAGTCTTACGTCTTCTCCCCCCTCCCCTCCCCCTGTATTTATTCTAAAAATTTGAAACGTGCAAGCAAAACGGAAGAACGAAGTAAAGTGATTTAAGCTTGACGTATTTATGACCGGTGTGTTCACCAGAGTTCTCTGATCGGGTTGGCATGTATAGCTTAAAAGTAAAACTTTGCTTTGTCGAGATGTTTTTTAACTCTGGTTAACATGACCACAAGTAAAACCCTAACAGATTTCCATTCAATAGATAGAGGTCGTTTCAGAAGTGTAGGCACACCTAGACCGATAATCTTTGGAATTTTTCAACATTATTTCTCATGTTACAAAGTAAAAATGAATAAAATGATTTTAAGCGTTGGCTTTTCATTGAGAAACGCTTTAAAATCAAAAGTTTTAAGTCAGAGGCAAGTTGATTTGAAGGAATACAAATTGGAAATTTGACAAAGATTATGGTCTAGGTGCGCATACGCTATAATTCTCTTGTGAGTCAAACTTTATATGTGTGTATCCAGCGCAAGTCAAGGATGGCAAACCCGAGTAGAGGAATCAATTAAATGTAGCTTTTGATTTTCATTCTCTCCTCGTCCTTTTTTCTTTTTCTTTTCTTTTTCAAGGAAAACATCCGAGCCCGGTTATCATAATATTCTATTTCAATCAAGTATTACTTCTCTCGCTAAGTGGACTCTTTTGCTGGATAAAATATTCTGTTCTTTGTTAGTTACACTTCTGTCCCTCCTTAGTATATTCATAGTCATTTTGCAAGTTATTGCTAATTTTCCACTTTTTGTTTGTTTATTTGTTTGTTTGTTTGTCTTTTGCCTTTCTTCCTCTCACAAATTTTGTATTCTTTTATACTTCTCAGCTCTCTTCAATCAGTATTTTGCTGCATGAAAATCAAGTGTCTCCAGAGCCTAATTTTGTAGTCCCACCGACTTTATTGACTCCCACTCTCTATGCCTTCCTTCCTTTTCCAAACGTGCAGTGTAACTGAATGATATTTATATTTTTCTCTCTCTCTCTTTGCATCAGATGAAAGAAAGCAAAAGAATGAACAACTACCTAACTTTTGTATGTGAACAACTTTAGAACCATATTTCAAACATAGGAAACTAAATTGTTCAATATTCAGAGCTCACGACTAACCAGAGACAAAATTTCCTCCCGTTAAAATTTATTTAACCAAGGGCTGCCACATGCCCTTAACCAAAAAAAAGGACACATTGGACTTGTTACTCTGAAAAAAACCAAACTTTATTTGTGAAAAAAAATACAGTTTTGGTGAAAAAGAGGACACTTTTTAGAAAAAAAAGAAGACACATTTTCTGCGGTTCACAAACTTTTGAACCGTAAAATTCTTATAAATCAAATGAGCTTTGGCTGTAAAACGGTTTAAATATTGGTTTTTCGTCAGTCAAACACCATTAAGAATTACGATTGGTAAGCTTCTGCAACATTCGATGCATCGATCGAAGTTTCGATGTTCTCCTGCTATTGAATGGATTTGATGCTAATGTTGATGTCAATCGATGCATCAAAATTTGTTATTCATCGATATTTTGACTAAAAATAAACCTATAAGTAATTTTTTCCTCTTAAACAATCTCAAAAGCATAAAAAAGTATCGTGGTTACCAGCAATTTCTCGGTTTGACTCGTTAAAATTTGTTTCGATGTATCGATAAAATTTCGATATTTTTTGGACATTGAACTTCGATGCACACAACTGGACATCGCACAGGCCTAACAATTGGACATGATTTTACAGGAAATGCAAATATATAGCTGAATAGCCAAATTGTTAATTTACTGACAAAATAAAACCGAAAACTGCCATGTTTAACAGACTAGAAGTTTTGCATTTTAGTTTGTTGATCATGTTATTCTTGTTAAAGCTAGATTACTATCAGAAAAGCAGTATCTAGGGAAAAAAAACGTGAATATAATTTATCGAGATACAAAAATACTCAAAAACTAAAAAAATAACCAAAAGCTGCAAAAGATGTAAGTGAATATAATTTATCGAGGTACATAAATACTCAAAAACTAAAAAAATAACCAAAAGCTGCAAAAGATGTTCGAAGCAACCTAAAACCCGAATATTTTGAACAATGTCTGCAAAAAACCCGGACACCAAGTTTTTGGTCAAAAAAGAGGATATGTGGTAGCCTTTTGTAACCCATTGCCATGATTGTATGGACGAGTCTGACTCGTCACAGATTTGAAGAATCTTATACAACCAACCTCTCAGTCTCAAGTCAACAGAACGACCAGTTCAAGAGCCTTCAGCTTTTTTCCCAAAGATAGCGTCACTTGCTTTACTCTACTTTCACGGTTTCACCGAAACGTGAGTTATAAACATAAATAAATGCATAAGCATTGTTGCCCAGCAACTTTTGTGAAATTAACCCTTACCGGTCCTCGGCTGTTTCCGGCCGGCTGCCGCAGCAGGTCCGTGGCCGTGGTTGCGCCGCCAATTGAGAAACAAGTTCCCCGAGTGTCTACTAGAGCCCATCACACGATGGACCAGTCAAATATAGCCAACAATGGACCCTAGGAGAAGTCGAATATATCTGACATTGGACCTGAATGGGATTTTTACGTTGTCAGATATATCCGACATTGGACCGGTAAGGGTTAAATTTAATGTCAGTCAGAAAAGTCTGTGGAGCGATTAAAAACATACTTTACCTGCCTGCCTGCCTCACCTAGATTTTATCTGTAAAGTGTTTTAAAGAAATGTATTCATCCAAAGTAGATGGCGTCAAGTGGAGCTTGATGAAGCTATTCCTTGGATGTTAGATGCTACTCGTGAAAATTTTGTGTCTAAAGTTCTTGATTAAGTTAAGGATTTGAAGCTCCTTAGATTTTTTTTTTTTGAACAATAGAGGATGCAATTGCAGTTTATTTACAGTGGTAATTTAAAGACCCTCAGGGGAAATAAAAGAGGTAAAAAGAAACAATTCTAAAATCACATGTTATTTGAGTAAATTAAGTTATCTTGGAATGTTTTTTTTCTCTCATGCAGTAAAACTGTTCAAGAAGTTCTATCCTGCACTGATCATTAATTTTCAAACACTCAGCAATTATCGAAATACAATTTTTTTTCATTTCGGCAGATAATTATCATACTTTTTTTTTAAAATATTTGAACGATAGCATTTTTACTTGCAGTTTCTCCGATAAGCTGCTTGCAAACTCCCTCTGAAATTAAACGCTGCACTACCTCTCCAATCCGATGATGACATAAAATACAGTGAAAAAATGCCTCTGATGCTGTGAGCATGTATCCAGCACCATCGCTTTCTACAGGCACCACATCAGAACTTTCGGTGAAGTCTTCTATAAATTTCACATGTCGCACCTGGAGAGTGATGGTGTCAGATATTTACCTGTACATTTATGTACCAAGCCCAATCAATCCTTTTTTTATTTTTTATCTTATACTTCTTCATAATGGCCCTTTCTATGAATTTTGAAGCTTTTGTTTTCTTTTAAGAAAGTGAGTCTGACTTTTGCATATGAATGGTTTTGTTTATTTTGTATTGCCCAGTTCATGTAAGTATGGTAATCGTTTGTAAATTTGTAAATTTTTGTGTAATGATTTCTTCACGATTTCATTACTGTCTCAAAACAGGAAGTCTCTATGGAATCCTCGGACAGAAGTTCAAATTATGTTGTGATCGTTTGTTGATCTTTTATTCTGTGGCTCCTCCATCCTATTGTGATAATTGTACTCTTTCTTATCTGAATTCTATCTTGAAATGTGTACCAAAGATATTTCTACCTTTATGATGAAACCATGAAATATTTTCAAATCTTTTGAACATAAGAATTCTGAGTATCAGTTTTTGACAGTTCCTTTGATGAAGTTGGAATACATTCTGCAATGTATAACTGAGTGATTCTAATTGGTTGTCCTAAGAAATCATCGTCAGCCATCCTCTGGAGATGTATTCTCAGGAACACCTGATGACGAGAGACATGAATATTTTGAATTCTACTGTTCCTCCGTCTCCCACATAGCCCTCAGTTGGTATAGAAGGCTTAAATTTTTATTTTATGCAATCAGAGATGCATTTGTGCAACAAAATTGCATATTTCCAGAAATGGAGGTGTTTTTATTTTTTTCGATATTTTGTGGTCAAGAAAACTTCAAAACGCACAATTTTCAGGTTATTTCCAAATACTTTTTACTCTTCTTTCAATCTCTTTCTTTTCGATTTCATGAAACGGAACATTTAGTTTCTAGGTGTCATGTATCTATACAATCGTGATTACTGATCTTAAGCCAAATACTTGGCAGAAAAAGTCAAGATTTTAATTTTTGAAACATGAAGGAAATCCTGCAGGAAAGTTTGTAGATTAAATCTAACAATTTTACAGCCATTGTTGTATTTCAAGCTGATCTGCTGAAAATCTATATTTGAGATTAGGTAGGTTCAACTTTTTAAAGGATCTGCTTAGCAAGGCAGAAGATTTATAGGACACATAAGAACGAATAATTTTTTTCACTTTTTTCTGGACTTGTTTTTTGAACGTTTTAATCTCAAAACCTGCCGAGTCCATTTCTACTTTTTTAAAGCTCCTCTCAAATTTTAATTTTTCTCGGGTAAATTAATGTCCTCAATTTAATTAAAGTTCCTTCAATATTTCCTTGAATATTGCCTAAAATAGCTCCAAAAATGTTCTTTTCTTTATTTGCTTGAAAATGAAATAACAGAAGCAATTTTGAAACAATGGAAGTGACAGGGTTTCCGGAAATCAGAAAAACTGGAAGGAATCGGGAAAAGTCAGGATTAATACCTCCTTTCTATGGCTGCACTCCTGGTTTATATCAAGGCTTTTGCTTCTGTAGATTTGTCTCAAATTTTGACTCAAAGAAGTCTTGCTGCTGGAATATTATATTAACTTAATCGTTCATGAAGTAGTCAAGAAAATTTGTGGAAAGTGGAAGGTCAGTAAAAATTCAAGAAAAAGAAAGAGAATTCATTAAAGATAACTTTAATTGAAAATCCTTGTGAACCTTGCAGGTTTTGTCATCAAACACTTGGTTTACCCTTCTTAAATAAGTAGGTGCTAGGTAGGTATCAATTCTCTGAGACCAATTACAGTAACGCTAATTTTAAGTTTCAATAAAATTGTAATTCCTTAGATTTTCATCAAATGTTTTCTTCTTTTCCTTTTGAGCCAGATTGTTTATTATTGTTTGATTTCTTGTCCGTCCAATTAACAAGCAACCTTTTCTCCAACTCGTAGAAATCATGGTGAAATCCCATGTTAAGGACTGCAAAGACATCAACTCCCTATTCAAACCGTTCTGCTTGACAGTACAGAATTAAAGGCCTAGAATTGAGCCTAGAATTAAAGGCAGATCCAGAAATATGTCTTTCTCTTTCCTCTTTTCGTTTGAATGCATGTGTTACCCCTCCATCCCCCTTAATTCTTCCTTCTATCTTTGATACTTTTTGAATACAAAAATATTTGTCAATCTTATTTTTTACTCTGACGCAATTAATGTTCCTTACAATTATATTTTGTTTTTTTTTACGTCTATCTCCTTTTCTTTTCTTGTCTTTATACAGAGAGAGCAAAAAAAAAAAAAATTGAATAGGAATATCCAACAAGTAATAATTGTATTTGTTGGGAATATCAAATAATTTAGAAGCTTTTTGTTCAAAAATGCGGGGAAAGAGAAGCACCTATTTCTGACACTGTCTCTGCCCCAAATCCTGATTTTACGGTAGTCTCATTTATAGCTGCCGATTGTCCATGGAAGTCAACTTACCTATTCTCTTGTGTGAATACTGCCGTTTAGGAAAAAACTAGCCTATGTTACATAACTTCAAAATGTTCAAGAAACGATTGAAACGTATAAAACTATTTGAATCAAGGAGCTAATTTTACTTTCAGGTTGGGGTAAAGCTTTTCATGAAGATTTTCAACTGTTTGTTCGGCAACGATGGATGACACCGATGATGTTCCCATTCCGCAAGGTGGGGGCAAAAAGAGTAAATAACAGTGAGAGACATCAATAAACAAAGCTCCTGATTAACTAGAAATGGTTTTGTTGACTTTGGCATTTGGTGTCGCCCAAAAAGTTCCAAACCTGAAATCTTTGCCCTAACCTGGTAATAAAGTTTGCTTATGTAATAACGTTTTTAAAAAAATTAACTCACACCACCTCTCATGCTTCCTAAAGAATATTGTTGTTATTAACTAAATGCATGCAGTAATCTAGTAAGAGGTTCAAATAGGAGCTAGAGCTAGCTTCACAAGGAAAAGCTAATCTCTCATTATCGAAGATTTGAACATCCGTTCTGATGCTACTAGCTCCTTTATTTCTAGGCTGAGAAATTGAGCTTCTTATTTGGCCGGCCATAGTGCTATTTCAACATGAACCTTTCTGAGGTTGACATTTATGAGCTCAAGGCAATCTAAGCTTCTCATTTCACTGGTTCTTTTATTGATTTGACCATTTTTATTTATTGCCTCTTTTTAACAATGACCAGCCATCAGCTGTTAGTTCTTAGACTGTGTGGTACTTCAATGAGGACTTGCAAAAAACCTAATTTTAGTGCTCAAAAGAAAATCATTGCACAAAAAATATTTGCCATCTCAAATTAAAGGTTATAGGCAATGAATCATATGCTTTTCACATTAATTCAAGTCTTTCGAAAGAAAATTGAAAAATAAGATTGTTTTTTTCCATTATCTCTAACCCGTATTTTTGTGGGAGCTGTGTTACATTGGGTCCGCCATTGAATTTGCTAACTACTCTGCTCCCGTGAATCCTCTAGTCACTTATTTGAACCTCATAAAGCAAATTTTACTCAGTAGCCAGTTGACTTTTTAAGTGACTAGGTTCCCAAAAGAGATGGCAACGGATAAGTTATTACTCCAGTTACGTAAAAAGTGGGCATACCGTGACAAAAAGTGACCAAGAACTGCTTGGTTCTGATTTTCAAGACCTGCCTCCCGAGATGGGGTTATCAGAAAAGTGGCCGGAGGAGTAAGAAACCCGAGGGATCATTTTAATTTTAAGTCGCGATGTCTTTTACTGGTATTTGGAAAGTACCGTGATTTCAAAACCTGGTCACTTTAAAAACGACCTGGTTACTGAATAAAATCTGCTTTTTGGTAATCTACGGTTGGATACTGGAGCCTCACTGCTCGCACTCAAAATTTTAAATAAGAGGAACTGATCATTGTATATACTTTAGCATTTTTCATTGTTGAATTTTACTGTGAATATTCTGTGTCAGTGACCTCTCAGCATTTCTTAAATTATTTCCTTGAGCTGTGAATTCTTTTGCTAAAATAACTTGGATATCTGTAGTCTTTACGTGTATTCGTGAACTCTTTTATTTGTAAGTGTTTTTGTTGAAAAGGACCATGTTACTTTGTACCTTTCGACTTCAATTCTAAGTATTTTTGTCTCATTACTTTTAGGGTTTAAACACTTTGTGAAACTAGTAAATATATTTCTTTACTTTAAAGATAATTTGTAAAGGCGGTATGTTTTAACAATAGCAATGGAAGATGAAGAAAAATTGAATGTGAGATTGGAAGTAGAAAACTTTTGTTTTTAGTTCCTCCATTATTTCTACCCTGTGGAGTAGCATGCAAGTTGGCAATTTTGCTTTTTGCCAATTTAAACCCTTGAAAAGGATTGAACTTCGAGGTGCACAGCGATTACCCTTGAATTTGACCCTTTTTATGGGTTTAAGGTGATTCCAGGCGAAACTTTTGCAGATTAAATCCGATGGATAGGACCACCAGTCGCTTTCAGGGAAAGTGGTGTGTTTGGCATTTTAAATTGAAACCAAAGAA
The DNA here is from genome assembly GCA_011764245.1 of Trialeurodes vaporariorum. NCBI lineage: Eukaryota > Metazoa > Arthropoda > Insecta > Hemiptera > Aleyrodidae > Trialeurodes > Trialeurodes vaporariorum. The sequence continues at coordinate 42,084,174 of VMOF01000024.1, forward strand.
AAAACGCAAAATCCAATAACGTCAGCACTTGTGAAATTTTCTCATAGATTTTTTGAGCCCAAAATGAGCAATATTGGTTTAGAATTAAAGCTGTAAATTATGAAATTCATTTTGCCATAAGCTGAGTGAATGAGAGTAATTACGAGTGATAATATGTGTATCTGCCTCACTCGCACTCATTGAGGCTTATGAGACTTTTTGTATTTCATAATTTCCGGCTTTATTTTTGAGTTTTACAGCTTGAAACTTTCAGGGTATCTTCATGAAGTATGCTCGCAGGTGCTGCCATTCCTCTAATTATTGCGATTAGCGTAAATTCGTAAATTTCAGTCAAAAACTGTTGACTTTTTGAGCAGCGCGACATGATATCCATGGTTCGACCCTGGAATCATCTTAAACCCATGAAAAGGATTGAGCTTTGAGGTGCTCAGTGATTACCCTTGAATTTGACCCTTTCCATAGGTTCCATGCTGCTTTGCCAGATTTACACACTACTGTGTTGTAATTCCACCTCTTCTCTTAAATCAATCGGGTACAAAACTATCCTGTACCTTCTCTTTTGGTATTTTTGTTTCTACTCTTTTGTTTGTTATTTGTACTACCTACTTGTGAAAACCATCAATGGAAGCATTGAGTTAGCAACGACCTAATTCAGAAAACAAATGCTTCGCGAACTATGCATAGTAAAATCCGGATAGTATGAAAACTAATGAACAGGACAAATTGAACAAAACAAGTACGCTCATCCATTGTTTTATTACAGTGAAAGAGAACAACCTTTTCTGTTGATTAGACCCCTGCCTACTCAGTTTTTATTTTAGTCCCTGACAAATTTACTATTGCACAGTTAGGTAGCTGTTGGTCATTTTTTAACTCATTGATTCAATTGTTCCGCCAAAATTTAGAATTCCTTCATCCAATTATTTGCTTAGCAATATATATTTAATTTTTGTGAAATGTATATTTTAAATTATTTTGGATTTATCACTGTTTAGTGTACTTTAGTATATCTGTATAGTTAATTCAAATCATGTTTGAATTAAATTATTTAATTGTTCCATTATTAAAAGAGTGAAGATGTGTTGATAATGTAGCATAGTATTAAAATTCTTGTAAAAAAAAAAAAAAAGGAAAAAAAAAAAAAAAGAAAAAGAAAATATTCCTATCTAGAAATAGCTCAATTATTTCTCTTCCTCTCTTTTCTCTTATTCATTAATTTTCTTCCAAAATTTTGAATAAATGGTAATCTGTGCAATGCCATAAATACAGTTTAACTTTCTTCATTGCTCCAATGGGGCTCTCGCTAACTTTCGCTGTAAGCGATTGAATTGTTGATTCTTGTGTAAAATCCAGCAAAAATTACAATGAACATTTTGAAAAAATTACAAATTTCACTTACAAACTCTTAAAATGATTTTAAAGTTTAAAATGAATGGTGGGGCTACGCAGAGTTGTTGACACAATTAATTTCATAATCCAACACGCAGGTACCACAGGAGATTCCTATCTAATTTGAGGCTTTGTCTGTGTGTTTCTATAGAGAGAGAAAAATTAGACTGGAATCCCCCATGACAGCTGTGTAGCTCCGCCATTTAAGAGCAAATTAGGTAAGAATCTCCTATGGTACCTCCGTAGCTCTGCCTTTACGCCTTAAACTTTAAAGTCACTTTGTGAGTCTGTAAGTTAATTTCTTAATTATTTAATATGCTCATCGTAATTTTTGCTGGATTTTATTTAAGAATCACCTTTGCAATCTCATGTAACGAAAGTTGGCAAGAGCCCCATTGGACCCTGCCCAACCCTCCAAAAGCAATGTTTGGAATTAGTTTTACCTCCACTATTCTTAGCTGTTGCTAAAATAATTTGAAAAATGTGTGATCAGAGGAAAACAAATAACATTTTTCAATGAAATCATCAGATATAGAGTTGTTTAATATTTTATAATCCATTAGGATAAAAGAAAATGAACTTGGGTTTTAAGGTTTATTTCGTGATGGATTAATATCCGTGGTCCTCGGAACCACCCTTTATTTTATTCTCCCTAAGCTCATCAGATTCCCACATATTTCTTGCGAGACTCAGGGTAGGGTGATTCTTATTTTTCAAAAATGAGTATTTTTTGTGCGAACGGTCGATTTTTTGTTCTTTGTGGTCTAAAAAATTGACCCATAACAAGAATTTTGAAAAAAATTGACTCTAAATGGACCCTCAACGGCAAAAAGGGCGTAAAATGCTACGGTAAGGCGATCGAAATCATTAAAAATAACATTGCGTTAAATGAGCGTTGCCACGGGGTATCAATTTTCCTGAAAAAAATTTGCCTGAATTTTCGCCGAAAACTTAAATCGTGTTTTTGAGAGCTTAGACGTCGTCAGAGCGTAAAAACACAACCTTTCTTGTTGGAAATTACCTCAGAAACAAAAACCATGCATCGATTTTTTTGATACCTTGCATCGTTTTCGATATATATCGAAATAATCGATTTTGGGGCCCTTTCCCCCCCTCCCCTGACTTTAGCACAGCACCTAGGCATGGGGACTTTCAGGTGGTCATTACTGACATCAAGACGGAGCGATTAAGCCCAAAAAACCTTTGATGGGAATTTGTTCTTCCAATAATCGCCCATTGCCTGGACTAAAGCGCGGCGAGAGCATTTTACGCATATCTAAAATGGACTTTGGTGGCATTAGGACTGCAGATAAGTAAAAAATAATGAAAATTTCAGGTCTTGTGGGCCAAAAGTGGCTATTTTACACCATATTTGACTATTAAAACACCCAAAAATTCATATTTGGCACTTAAGCCCTTTTTTCTGTTGAGGGTCCATTTAGAGTCAATTTTTTCAAAATGCTTGTTATGGGTCAATTTTTTAGACCACAAAGAACAAAAAATCGACCGTTCGCACAAAAAATACTCATTTTTGACAAATAAGAATCACCCTAACTCAGGGCCCCCGAGACTGTGTAGGAAAATTGGGTTTATATTATCAAAATTTTCTTTAAAATGCATCCATATTCACTCTCCTAATTATTACTCCTTGAAAATTGAAACATAACCAATGTAGGTAGGTAAATACCAATGTGGTTTTAGGTCAGGGAGAGAGACAACAGACCAACTCTTTGTAATCAGACAGGTCATGGGAAAGAGTCAAGAATTTGGAATAGACTTACATCTGCTCTTCGTGGAAGCTTTATAGAAGCTTTCAACAGCGTTAATAGGGAGGAGCTGGAAAAATCCCAGAATAAAGTACAGGTACCAGGAAAATCTCATTGGACTGGTAGTAATAATGATCATAAGCATTATAATTATAAAAGCTAAATTGAAGCTGGGGAGCGTAAAGAGCGAAGTATTTCGTTTTAACAACGGTACGTGAATCAACGGGACGGACCAACGAGCAATACATTTATCTAGAGTGGCAATTTATTGGGTAACCTGCGTAACCACCATGCGGGATTTTTAAGATGCATCGGCAACAAACAGAGGCCGGAACATACTTTGATCTTGTGTACGCCGTCGCCACACCTAAATACATGGGAATAAATGGAAAAATTACTGGCTTAAACCTAACCGAACCTAAAAATCCCCCATAGTGATTACGCAGGTTACTCAATAAACTGCCACTCTAGATAAATGTATTGCTTGTCAGGATGGGCTATCAGACACCTTTATCCTCGGAGCCCTATGTCTAGCAGCTAAACACATTGACCTGCAGCAAGAGACAATTTTCAACAGGCCAAGGTATGAGGGACTCTAGTTCTGAAATCGCAAGTAATGACAGTGATGGCTGATGCTAAATGACCGCTTGAATGGATTGTGAGAATTTTTATGCTTTAACGACATAGGTGTCCGCCCCCTGTGAGCACCAAACAAGGGTCCCTAGACACAAAAATAGGGTTTCTTCTATTGATTAGACCAATATTTGTGTGTTACACAAGTACTTTGACATATATTGACCTGCCAAGCTCAAATTTGGCCTCAGTTTTGAGCAAAATATCCTTGTTTTTCCACAATTTTATGTTTATTGCAAAAAAATGCAAAAAAGTAGAATATGCTTAAAATGGGGACAAGTTAGGTAGAAAATGATATAATTTTTGAGATAAGCGCCTCGAATGCCATTGAGGAGCGCACATCGAATGAAATTAATGAGAAAAATCATTGAAATATATTAAAATTAAGTTAAAAATAACACTGATGCTTGGGGCTTTTCGCGGACAGTTATATCGCAAAAGAGGCCTACTTGATTGCGAGTACCTAGTGATTCTACGATACTTTTCTAAAAAAACAAGAATAATACTTTTTAAAAAAATAAGAATAATAATACTTACAAAAAGATGATAACTATGTAACCAACGCGATAATATGCGACCTCTTTTTACTATCCACTTCAGTTTCTCAAGCTCATCATTTCGCCTTTTTTCTGCACTTCGTCCTTTCCGTCTCTCATTTTGTACAAATCTGCATCTATCAATCGTAAGTAATCACATTTATTCTTCCTTTTTAATTATATCTGACTTCCAGCTCACTCAGGTATTATTCTTGTATTTTCCGCAAAAAGTTACCGCGGCGCGACGATTCAAATTCCGCGCTAATCTCGCGCGCCGCGCCGTCGCGTCATTGGTCAAAAGAGGTCAAAATTTTGTTTTGAGCTACTCCAACGAACTAACCTCAAAACTCTTGTGTTGTCTCTGGAAAGAAGTGATGAAGTCAGATTCAGAGATGCGGCTTTCACCTGGTTTTGTTTAATTCGTGGTCCAACGTGAATCTAGAAACTGTGCAATATCTTTTTAATTTAAGTAATTTGTTCACACTTTATCAATGAGCTAGGATTCCAGCCTCTTTTTCCTATATCTTTCATTCCTATCGCACGTTTAGTGTCGATTGCAGCATGCTCAGATTCATCAGTAAAGTTTTCCTTTCTCCTGGAACTGTATCCAGTAGATTAATTTTAAGTGAACACTATGCCACTGACACCTTAGGTAAGCACCCCGATTTCCCTCAATTTCTTGTTAATCTAGTCAGTAGTTTCAATGTCCACTATTCAGTAGGGCTATAACACGGCCATGGCTATAATCTTTAAGCTCTTCCTGATTAGGGAAAGAGACAGTGTAAATTGAATAGAAACTGATCTAGATAATGCAACAGTTGATTTGCTTTTTCACTATGCATATGGAATGGAGCAAGATCTATTACTACCAACTCAGTTTGGTTGCAATTAGGCTGGGCAATCGCGCTCCGTTCCAAGGGCTCCCCTGTACCGGTCATCACACCCCCCTTGTGGTCAGGGAGTCGAAGCGGCCAAAGAAATGGCTCAGGTTTGGTTTAAGATGATTCCAGGGTCGATTAATTCCAACCGTGGACACCACGTCGCGCTGCTCAAAAAGTCTGCAGTTTTTTGTTAAATTTGACGAATTCACGCTAAAAATACAAATTTGAGAAACGTCAGCACCTGCGAGCATACTTCAGGAAGATACCCTGTAAGTTTCAGACTGAAACACTCAAAAATAAAGCCGGAAATTATGAAAAACGAAACTTCCCGTAAGCCGCAATGAGTGCGAGTGAGGCAGATAGACGTATCATCACTCGCGCTCACTCCCACTCAATAAGCTCATGGCGAAACGAATTTCATAATTTACGGCTTTAATTTTAAACCAATTTGGCTCATTTTGGGCTCAAAAAATCCATAAAAAAAATTTTGCAGGTGCTGACGTTATTGGATTTTGCGTTTTATCTATGGTTTCAGTTTAAAACGCCAGAAACACGTCTTTTCCAAAAAGCGACTAGTGGCGCTATCCATCGGATTGAAATCTGGAAAAGTTTCGCCTGGAATCACCTTAAGTTCGCGCGTAGTTTTGGTTTGCGGTTCGGTCCAGCAACATTTTATGTTCTAGAATTGGCTCAAAGCCGGTTCAGCAGAATTTTAGGTTCATGAACTATTTGAGAGGAATAAAATTAGGTACTAACTTTTTTTCTTTCGTTTCCAAATTTATTTACCATGTCATATCTCTCCTTTCCACCTTTGTTTGCTAAGTCAGTATAGCTATTCTGACAAAAACAAACTGGCAGCCTTATTTCTCTTCATTCACAGCTTCCACCTATTCTAAAGTAATGAAGATCAATTCTTTAAAATATTATTTTTTTGCAAAAAGATCCTACACAATCAATATAAGACTTAGGATTCTATTGTCACTTCTCGGCCATTTGAATGTTTCAAAATTTGACAGCTCAAGTTTTGAACTGTCTGTGAACTGGTTTTTTTATCGGTTCACACTGTCTGAATTTCCTGTTCAGGTTCGGTTTGGGTTCAGGCCATTTTTAAAATTAAGTTTCACAGCTCAGTTCGGTTCTAAATTTGTCAGCGGTCTGATTCCGATCGACTCCCTGGTTTTGGTAGGATTATGAGGCTTCATAGCCTCATAGAGCATCGTTGTTAACATGGTGGAATCATCAGATGTTATACAGAATGCTGTGGTGAAAGACCGCCGTAACGCGGAGATGTTCGCATAGACAGCTGAGAGGTCATATCAGAAGTTTTTGCTGCTGACAGCTCTTTTTTTTACATGCGCGGACAGATGTATCCCTGGCTGCTAAGTTGATTGCCTTGAATGCTACTAGCCACGTGAAAACATTGGTGCCACGACTAGTTTGGAAAATCATCCTTTAGAGCTTCCAAATATGGGGAATTATTTAAATTGACGTTTTTTTTTTTATTGAAATTGCATCCAAAATTCTTGTTTTAAATGAAGACAATGAGTGTTATATTTACTGTTGACATTCTAAACAAGTCACGGTACCGCGCTGATATTTTCATGTGGTTAGAAGGTAACGTTCACTATGGGCATCAATGGTTCACAATGGTGTACAGAAATTTGTCCATCAGTGCATATAAACAGAGAGTTGTCAGCGGCGAACACTTTTGAAACAACTGCTATCAAACGAACCTGGTATTAATAGGTCCTGAAATGGAATGCAGAGATTAAAGTGTCGCTGGACTGACCTGGTATGGATGGCCCTGGCTCCAGTTTCCGGAAGGCCCCCAAATTTTCTGGTGCCTCTGTTAGGACCCACTTGTATTACTGCAAATCCCTTGCACTTGTCAAAGTGGCTAAAAGCAGGATACTTGCTCACTCAACTTGTATAACTTTTAGGCCATTTTCTCTATGTGTTATTTGATAATTATTATCTTCTTATATTTTTTTTACCGGCTCAGGTTAAATTTTTCTTGCTCTTGTTTCAGCTCTTGGTAAATCGAAAAAAAAGGCTGCTCAAAAATTAGGTGGTGCTGCAACTAAAGTCAGACTGGCAGTGGAGACTGATACTAATAGACTGGTCAACTACGTCTGTGGTACTAACCTCTTAAAAGAAGGCGGTGAAGATATCAAAATTGGTCCAGACTCAGATTATCCCGACTGGTTGTGGGGGTTATACACTGGTAAGTTTAGGATAGTTTAGCATGGCAGTTGAAATTTTGTTTTAAACCGTGGGCAATGGAGCTCTTGCAAGGTTTTGCTACAGGCAAATGGACTATCAATTCTAGTGTAAAATGCTGCAAAAATAACTATGAGACCATTAAAAAAGTTTGAAACTCACTCCTCGCGGAGAAAACTTAACTTGAAGTTTCAGGTGGCCACCCTTACCTGTATGCACCAACCTTGGATTCACGCCCCAAACAAACAGCCGCCATCTTTCTTGTTGACAATCGCGAATCTGAGAATAAACTTTCACATGATGTTCACACAACACAAACACGACTAGATAAATAAATTACAGTAACGCTATGTTCTTTTCAGTCAGCCATTCTCCTTTCGTAAGGTTCTTAGTTGCGACACACCGATATACGTAAATTACGGCGATTGTCAACAAGCACGATGGTGGTTGTTTGTTTGGGGCGCGAATCCGAGGTTGGTGCATCCATGTAGGTAAGGGTGGCCACCCGAAACTTCAAGTTAAGTTTTCTCTGCGAGGAGTGAGTTTTAGACTTTTTTAATGGTCTCATTGTTAGTTTTGCAGCATTTTACTCTAGAATAAACCTAGGTTGAAATTATTGTCCTTGTAGGAAAACCTCGCAAGAGCTCCATTTGTGATGTGATCTGATAAGTTCCTCAGCCAGTTTATTTTGCTTAACTGTGTCTTATGATGCTGAAAATGTCAATAAGTGGATACAGCTCAAGAAGCTCAAGAAGCTTTTAAGTTTAAATCGAAATAAGATTGCAAATCTTTTATTTTCACCACGATGTGAAATACCTACTTTTAGTGTTGAACGAATCATTAATCTTGGAAAAGTCATAGCTCTTACATTATTGTTCTTGAATTACGATGCACCGGGCTTGTCAAAATAAACAATTTCAATTTTTGGTTTGAGTCTTAACTTTCAAGCAACAGCACACACTGTTATTAACTCTTCAAACATATAATTATTCGTTACAAAATAGTTATTTTACTTCTTTTATCTGTTATAGTTTCATTTTTTTTTTCAGGTCCTCCAAAAAAATTACACGAACTTGATCCAAATACCTTGGAATACTGGAAGAAAGTTAGGAAAGCACACTTACAAAAACAGAATAAATTGTCGAGACTAAGAAAGTGGCATTGAAAAGGGAAAAAAATGTTTCCCTAGTAATTTTTTTTAAGTCGTGGAACTGTACAATTATTTATCACTCTAATTTAAACTTTTTTGTATGAAATAAACTTTGTTAGTCTTGTTATTTCATCTCTTTGTCATTTTTTTATTCAAGGCTCATCATCACAGTGTTGGGGAAAGTTCTGGAAGCCGTAGCTTCCTGAAAGGACGCACAGTAGTTTATAATGCACTGAATTTCAAGGAAACAAAAGAAGAAGCCTCTTAATAAAAATGTTGAGAGTGAAGCACCTGTCGATTTTTTCGTTTTAGGTTGGAACAAACAATTTTGAGTTGGAGGCTGATTGGGATAAAACTTGATCCAAAAAATTGATTTTAAGACAGGTCCCAAGCAGTATGACGCGTTGAGGACGAGTTAAGACAAATATTTCAATACATTGGTAATGCCTCGATTGAACAACCAACGCACAAATTTGTAAATATCAAAAAAACGTGCCTTTCAACTCATTTTACTTCCGATGTAGAATCAACCAGCAAACCAATTGAGAGGGTTCCCGGCTCATCTGGAGCAGCCGTTTTTGATTTATCGCATTTTTTTACTAACAGTAAGGATTGCCGCATTCTTCTAAAATGGTGGCGCCCGGAAGGAATGTACCGAAATATCTGGATAACTCGGCCGCGACACCTCTGATTGTTCTGGAACCAGTCTCAATCGATTCCTGGGGCTCAAAATTTATTTCCACTCTCAAAATTGAAAAAATCGAAAGGGGTTAAGTACATTGTCAAAATTTTGGACCAATATTTTTTTCGAGACTTTGTGTCTCAGAATGAGATGAAATGTGACCATTCCGACGTAGAATCAATTCAGAGGGCTCCCAGCTCGATCGGAGCAGTCATTTTTTTATCAATCACAGTGCGACTGGCACTGCGATGAAAATACAGGGTGTTTCACGTAACCTGCTCACTATGGTTTTCATGAACGGGTGACGATAAAAAAATCTGGAAAAATCGGTTTTGTAGTGACTCGGACCTGAAGTTTCATTTAAAAATACTGCCACAACCCAAAATTTGGTTTTTGAGGGGTTTTCAGGGGGGCACCCCCCTAATCTCGAGATTTTCAAATGGCAACCCCTATCTTGTGATATCTCATTTGAAAGAGGGTAAAATTCTAAGCATTTTGGCTTAAACCGGAAGTCGATATCTTTTTTCGTTTTCGAGATATTGACGGCCGAAGTTCGATGTAGGACCAATTTTCAAAAACTCTGAACTCCTACAAAAATAGTCGTAAAACAAAAAACTGCACATGTAAAATGCTTTACTTGATGAGTACTTTCAAGAAAATAATACGACTTTACAATCAAATAAACCGGAAGTTGACTTTTAAGCACCTTAACATTTTTGGCGGGAAAACACCCATTTCTCAAAATTTTCAAATGGCAACCCCTATCTTTTAATAGGTACTTCATTCGAAAAGGCGTAAAAAGTTAAAAAAAGTTAAAAAGTATCGCAAAGAGTTCACTGTCGAGCCTCCAAAGCCCCCAAAACTTTAAGAAAGACGTAGGCAATGAGGCTACTTCATGAGGCCCCTGCCGGAGTATTACGGGGGCTCTCATAAAATATTTCTGCAGCCGGAGGCAAAATAGTATCGCCGGGGCTCAATATTGTTGATGCTGAAACTTTCGAGAGACCCCTATAATAGGGGGGAGGTGCCATGAAGGCTCAAGCTTCACAAAATCCTGGTAAAGCAAGCCCAATTTCAAAGTAACTCCATGTACTCTTCGTTTGCACTCAAACGAAAGATCTACATTCATGATTCATAGAGATAAATATAAGTACCGTGAGTGTGGATAGTCAGTGGCTTAATCTTAAGGGGGCATTCCCTTATCGTCCCTCTAATATTTGTGACGGGTGGGGATTATCATTTCCCCCTCCCAATTTGATGAAAATAGGAGAATAAAAGAGGGACAGAGGAAAGAAAAGGAAGAAATTAGGGAAATGACGGAAAACCCAAAAAAATATAGAAAGCAAGGAAAACAAAGAAGGAAAAGTATTGGTGAGAGGTGCCTTTAATATACCCTTAAACTGTGCTTAATGTAAGTCTAAACTGATTTTTTTTTCTTTTTTTTCTCTCGACAGTGGGGGTCTAAGAGCAGGTCGAGCTCAGAGGAAGAGTATGCGTCTTATATGCCCTGCCCCCTGCTTTGCTTTATTTTTGCTTTGCATGGCTTGTGCACTAGCCTCTACCTTCCTAAGACCGTAACACACCTTCACGTGGTGACCCTGTCCAGCAGAGTTGCTACGGATCGAAAGTGCGGCGGTACTGAACGGGAGTGGTCAGTGTTAGTAACGCAGTAGAGTGTCGTATAGTTTTGTACAGTGTAGTGTAGTATAGTGATGTACAGTGTAGTGTAGTATATTGATGTACAGTGCAATGTAGTATAGTGACGTGCAGTGCACTCTAGCATAACAATGATCAGTGTAATATAGTGATATGCTGTGTAGTGTAGTGAAGTGTATTGGAAACTGCTGCGGTGTTAGTTTAATTAATGGAAGGCAGTTAGCCTTCCACAGTGACTCAGCTCCAGCGGCGTTATACTAAGAGAATGGGTGTAGAATTTTACCTAGTAGTTGCGCTCAATTTCTCGTGAAATGACAAGAGATGAAGAGATGTCAGCCGGGGATCAGTGCATAGTGGAAATTTGATTGATTTTTAAAGTGATTTGTGCTCTGCAGTTCGCAAAAAAAGGTTAAACTGGATTTTTTTTTTTTTGTTTTTTTTTTTTTTTTTTTTTTTTTTTTTTGTTCCTCTATCCTCCTTTCCTGCAAGGATTTCTCACAAATGTCTGGTTTTTTTTTTTTTTTTTTTTTTTTCCATGGTAGAAGAGGCCGACACTGGAGCATATTTTCGCGAAGATGCTCCTGATGATCACCCCCAAAAGGAATTGGATTAATCTAATGTAGTTAACTACCCTTCTTTTATTATTAATTTTTTTTTTTTTTTTTTTTCTTCCCTTTCCCATGCTCCCCTGGGTTGCTTGTCTCTACACACCCTTAATTTCTATGTAAAAACTCTCCTTTTCTGTTCTCAATCCTTGTTACGGTATATTATTAACACTTTATTTATCGCACTTCTCAGATGACTCTTGCACCGCTTGATTTTGGGCTCTGCAGACACCAGCATGTCCCTCTTAACCGAAGGTTTGCACTCTTGCAGGTGTGTGCAGACCCCGCTACGCGCATCATAACTTTTTCTGGTCTTTTACTTGCTTTCGCTTTACTAATACTTGTTCTTTTCTGTTTATAGGATGTGGTCTGTTCTTGCACGCTAGTATTACAGCACTTGTGTTGTTATTATAACTATTTTTGTCGTAGCTGAGTGGAACTCATTGTTCATTTATAGAAATTGTTGCAAGCTTTACAAGATGGTGTCAGAATTTGTAAATGTAAAAGCAGGAGTAGTTTCAGTAGAAAAATGCCTGGAGATGGAAATTGTTTGTTTGAAACTTAAGCACACCAATGGTTTCTTTTGCATCCTAATATGCCTAGTTTGTCTACATCCCACCTCAGACGAATAGTAGCAGATTATCTAAACAACTACATTGAAAAACCAAGAATATTCTACAATGTGCTAGAAACAGCTCAAATGGACACTGATTTTATGAAGAATCACTCTAAGTTTAACGATTCTGTGAAAGTTTGAGCCTTCCTTCAGATATTAGCACATGACAAAAGGTGTTTTGGAGGATCTGAAACTATTTGACCTTCTGTGAATTAATGTCAAGCAGCATATAGATCTTTAATGAGGATGGCTCAGACTACATCATTTGTCGCAATGCTCCTGTATTGAAAATCTGCTACAGATAATCTCCAAATTCTAATCAAAGAAATCGCTTGTGTGTTTTTTTTTTTTTTTTTTTTTCCCTAAAGATTACATCCGAAATATAAATGAACAGGTATCCGATAAAATCATCATCAGCTTTGATTACTGTTAGTAGTTGTATTTTATAATGAGTTTGTCCTTTTGTTTTTGTTTTTTGTGTCTTTTTGTTTTTTTCTCTTTTTCTCTTTTTCTCTTCGTTGTGCCGTGTCCTAGTTGGTGTTGTATGTTTATACTCTTGTACAGGTATACATACCTGTCTCTAATTGATTTTCTTCCCTGTAGATACACAGTGCCAGCAGCAGCAGTATTTTTTTTTTTTTTTTTTTTTTTTTTTTTTAAACTTTACAGAAGCAGTGTTCCAGTTTTCCTACACCCCTTTTCCAACAAAGAACATCTCGAAGTGTCGGAGTTCTTTCTTCCTTTCCCAGCAACCTACTTCCCCCATCCCTGTGTCTCAATACATAGTCCAGCCGTTCGCTTTGAGGTATTTGTATTTATAGTGAATTAAATTGTGTTATCACATTTATTCTGAGGTAAAAATACAACAAAGCATAAGAGCTATGGCAAGCAGCTGTGGGCGGTTGGACTTTCTACTTCTACTTCTACTTCTACTTTTTTTTCTCTCGACAGTGAAATGAAGAAAATATGTTAAGTCCATTAACTTTTGTTTGTATTTGTTGCAATTTTCTAAAGACGAAACTGCTTAAAATATTGTATGAGAGAACCCAAATTTTCAATTTTTCCAACCCCCTGATTATTTGGAAGTGCCTCTCAGATCCTCCGTCATACAATTTTCCAGAAATAGAGACTGGTCGCCCCCCCCCCCTCAAAAATAATCTCAAGTTTACGCCAAGGTGCGAAATGTTACATTGATGACTGCAGAAAAGAAGCTAAAGAAAGCTTTTCAAAGGGAGCTTTTATTCAAGTTAAAATGCTATTTTTATGTTTCCAAGTGACTTCCAACAGTCAAAAACGGTTTAACTAAATCTATTTAACCTTTACGAAGAAGACATATTAGCTTCATCTTGTTGAAAGTCTAAAATGGGAAATTACTTTTATTTCTGACAAATGAAGATTTCTGAGAAACGAAGAGAAAATACGTAAAATGTAATATTAGTGATTGTAAAGGATAAAAAAATAACACTTAAGCTGGAAAACAATTAAAAACTGAGTTTTCGATTGAAATTTTCGGGGGAGAACCTGTTCCCCCCTCCCAACACCCCCTTCTTTCTTGGGAGAATTCTCCCTGACACCCTACCTTACTTCTGGGGGCCTCAAATTCTACGTTGCGTAGGGCTTCAAGAGATATAAATCCGCCCCTGCTTCAGCACCTCAAAAAACAGCGAAAATTAGAGAGCAATATTTTTTTAAGTTACATTCTCCTCCTCTTTGTCCTAATGTTATATAAAAGCATCCTTAAAGTAAAAGTTTAATCTGGCAGATAATAAAAATGAGTATGCCAAGTTAAGATCATACGGCTAAAATTTTATTTGCAATAAAGGACAACAATTTCTGCTCCTTCCTTCCACAAAAATAAAAATGAAAATGGGAGGGAAAATGTAAAGAATCGGAAAACGTTAGATACACTCACACACTAAGACGCACTCAGTAATGTCTCTCCATTCGAATATAAATAAAACTGATTGAATCAATTTAACGAAGAGATAGCTCTTGCACCAGAAAAAAAATATAAGATTCTGAAAACTTGCTTCCAAAGCTCATCAAAACTTGAAGAATCATCATTCCTCAGCCAGTTTTTAAAGAATTCTCACAAGCATAACTCCAGGGCTGTCTTACACTAAATGAAAAGAAAAATAACGTGTTTAAATAAAAATAAAAGTACATTTCATTGTAACAAACATAAAAAGTAAAAATATAGATACTGAGTATTATAAAAATCTAAAATAAAAACTTAACCACTCACAAAATGTCTTGTTTATAGTAAAAATTTGCTGTGACCAAATGATCAAGCTCAGCATAATATTTCACAGGGATACAAACATTACAATAAAAATAAAAAAAAAAAAAAAATGACACTTGAACAGATAAAATTGGCTGCGTTAAAATTTGTTTATCACAATTTGTCATTCTTAAAATTTAGAAAATGTATTCCATTGTTACATCCTGCAAACTTTGAGACTCTTTTTTTAAAATTGAAAGGAACTCTGATACTTGCAGTTCGCAATTTGTTACTTTTCTAAAAGCTGTCAAAGCCAAGTCAAACAGATAAAAAGTGAAGCTTCCACCAAAATTAAGAGGAATTGAAAAATAAATAATTTTTAATTAATTTAATAAATTAAAAAAATAAATTTTCATTTATTCTTTATTTTAATTAATTAATTTGAATCAATTTCAATTAAGTTTTTAATTTTTTATTTTAAATAATTATAGCCAAGAAAATGATTTGCTTGGTTTTTTAAAATTTTGAAACAAAACTGGCACAGAATGATTAAAACAGCTAGAACTCTCAGCCAAGCCAAAATTTATTTTATTCTTTTGATAATGCTGCCATTCTGAATGATCCAAATAGATTGACACCAGTACTTCAAAAAGGGTGTTACTAAGAGACAGAAATAGAAGCGACTGAAGACGGGATATTTCGCAGTCATCCTGAGTCTCCAAAAATAATTTAATCAAATGCAGTTCTGCAAGTCTCATGATACTACTATTTGGCCGAAATTATTGCACAAAAGTTTCACATTATGGTCCAAATCTTAAAATTAAAGTACAGTCAACGAATAAAATAATGTCAGTAGACCCCTTAAATTTCGACATGGTAGGCCACTAGCAACACTTCAATTCATTGTGTTAAGTACTGCAGGTTGCCTACCTAAACCAGAATCTAAGGAGTCAACTGAGATGTTTGAATTCGTTGACTGTAACAAGGATCATTCATTAGTCATTGCACAGAGTTCAAAGTTGTATATTGGAAAGAAGCATCATTTTCAAAACTGACTCATTTCATTTTTACAACTTTTATAAGAAGTGCAAAAACTATATTTTTTTTATACAAGTTAAACTTTGGCAAGATATTTTTTTGGGCCGATTTATTTCTTTGCAAAACTAGATTTCTTTTCTCCAAGTTTTAAACTTCCTCAAGATGTTATTTGGTACAAAAAATTTTTCTTTGCAAAAAAGATATTTTTTCCTACAAATTTAAAGCTTTTTTTGTTAAACATTTAAACTAAAAAGTACATCTAAAAGAAAATGTAAAAAGAGCATCAGATGTTATCTGAATGGGGCTGTTGCACACTTTTGATACAAGCGATCGAATATTTGATACTGGGGTAAAAACCTCCACAAATAACGATAGCAGCACTAAAAACTTCCGAAACCTACTACTAAACTCAATAAACGCTTTTATCTGCGTGAGTGTAATGGTGGCATGGGGCAGTAATAATGGGAGATTCCTTTCTTAATTTCTTCACTCTCTCCATGTTGACAAGGATGATTCACAGAGTAATCAGTCATCAGAGAAGTGATCCACATCCAATGAATGGTACCATCACATCTAGTGACACCGGTGTCAAATGAAAGTCGTCTCTTATTAGAGATGCAGTATTATTAGATGGGAATCTCCCATTATTACTGCCCTAAGTCACCATTACGCTTGCACAAACAAAAGCATTTATTGAAATAGAGATTGCTTAGCAGTGGATTTCAGAAGTTTTTGGAGCTGCCATCATTATTTTTGAAGGTTTTTACATCAGAATCGACTATTAAATCGCTTAAAGCTAAAGTGTGCAACAGCCCAATGGTTGAATTTTATGGAATGAGCTAGTTTTGAAAGTAGACACTAAATGTACCTAAGAGTCTTAAAAGATACTATGTATGCACTTCAATAAATCAAAAAATTGGTAAATAAATCAATAAATAGAGGATTTGTCAAGAATACAAGCAAGTTTACGAATTATCATAAACACCAATGGAATTTATGTGATTAATCAAACTTTTGTCAACAGATAAAATGCCTTGAGATGGTTTTGCAAAGAAAAATAGAAATGATCTCTCTGAAATTAGAAATCAGAAATTTTACTGATTTCTATTTCTGATTTCTGATTAAATGAATGCTCAGGAAGCCGCTTCAAAAAAACCTAACCTAACCTAACCTGACCTAACCTCAGACGGTTTATTAATTTTGAGTAATTTTCTTTGAGACAATCTCAAGCAAACATAAAATATAATAATATAAATATAGAACAGAATATTTAAACATTAGGATTGAATTTGCTTCGGTCATTCTTGATATTTGAGATCTGAATCAACATTTCAGAATAAAGAAAACATACTAAAATTTTATGTGAAAAACAATAATTAGAGCAGAAGCATTTCGAGTATGAGGCTCTGACAAGTAGCGGTGTCTACTTCCGAGTTGCATCAAAACGCATCTGTGAGCAGTTGATTAGCACAAAGTTTCAACTTGTTGCTAAATCAACTGCTCACCGATGCACTTTGATGCAATGGGGCTATTGCACACTTTTGCTATAAGCGATTTAATAGTCGATTATTGCGTAAAAACCTCAAAAAATAACGATGGTGGCACTAAAAACTTCCAAAATCCACTCCTAAACTCAATAAACGCAGTTATTTGCGGGAGCGTAATGGTGGCCGAAGGCACTAACAATGGGAGATTCCCATCTAACGATTCTGAAACTCCATCAAGAAGTGACCAATAAGAGACTACTTTCATTTGACACCGGTGTCACTTGGTGTTGCGGTACCATTCATCGGATGTGGATCATCACTCTGATGACTAATTACTCTGTGAATCATCCTTGTCAGCATAGAAAGAGTGACGAAATTAAGATAGGAATCTCCCATTGTTAGAGCCTTCGGCCACCATTACGCTCGCGCAAATAACTGCGTTTAATGAGTTTTTGAGTGGATTTTGGAAGTTTTTAGTGCCGCCATCGTTATTTTTTGAGGTTTTTACGCCATAATCTACTATTAAATCGCTTATAGCAAAAGTGTGCAATAGCCCCATTCAGGAGCAGGCACCGCTACTTTTCAGAACCCAATACTCAATATACTCTTGCTCTATAAAAGATACATGGGTAATTGATAATTGTTAAAAGAGGGTTGAAAAGAGAAAATTGTCAAAGGCAGTGGCGGCGCGTGCAATCTGGCAACGTTGCTATTGGTCCATTTAAAGTCATGAAAAAGGTCAAAATATTGGGAGTGCACAGTGCACCCCCTCGAATCGATTTTATACATGGGCTAAGTGGTTGGCCAATTTTCGGTTTTTTTTATTTTTTTATTTTATTTGAATTTTTTCGGCCCTAGCAGATTTTTTGGACACTACATACCCCTATGCAACCCGTACACCAGTGCACGTTTTTTAACGTCCGTTATGCTTAGTACGCAAGCTATCATGAATGGCGGTTGTAAACGGCCTTGACCGCCGCAATGGCAAAATCCATTTGGACGTTCATAAACGGCTTTGACCACTTAAGTGTTAAACGGACGAAATGCAACATTGCTAGATTGCACTTTCATTTTCATTTTCATTTTTTTTTCATTTTCACTTTCGCCACTGTCAAAGGGGAGGGATTTATCACAAGATTAAAACATACACTCTTCCTCAAAATTAAAGCTTTTCAATCGAAATGGACTGAGGAAGTAAAGCTATTTTTAAAAAAAAAACTAGAACTAGAACCAGAAGTATTTTCGGAACAGATTTCAGCAAAAAAGAATTGACTAAGAATGTGCTTTTTTTTACTCACCACCAGGATTTCACCAATGAAATTATTCTGTACTACTGAATGGCGAATCACGTGAAACATGGTGATTTGAATCATTATTAAAATTTTAACTTTTTAACAACTCTATGAAAATTTCAGAAAACCTTTAAAGCACCGCACTGGCAGCAAAGGGGTCGAAAAATGGGGGACTTAAAGTTGATGACCTCTTTTTTGGTCCTTAAAAAAATAAATTCAACAGCAATGAATTGCTCAAAACAAGGCAACTCAGTAAATTAATGAGACGAAAGTTTCCCAACTTTACTGGACTTTCCAAAAAAGTGAGGGCAAACCCCGTCCCAACTCTTACGTGCAAATTTATCTTTGATACAGTGAAAAGTTTGTTGTGAGGAATGTCCTAAGTGGAATATCTTGCCAAGTGGAATTATTTTTCAACACTGTGAAACCTCTCATACTCTGACCACATTTCCTCAATGGAACTTTCGCTAGGTAAGTGGAATTTTTTTGGGGACAGGATGGAGGTTCCCTCACAACAAACTTTCACTGTATTTACGCACATGCCTTATTGGCATGATTTCTAGTACATATTTTGATTTGATTCACACCATTCTGTAAAATATGTGAAAATTTCATTGCTTCTAGAGGTATTACAGGGTATACAATAGGTAAATTGGTCCAATTTTAAAGCCACAAAGCCACTAGGTGCTCACAGCTTGGTATTGTTGATATTTTAGTTTTCAACTTTTGAAATTTGAACCATTAACCCTTTCACTGCTACGAACGAGTATACTCGCGGAAAAAAAATCTTTCCTCAGAGCTACGCCCGAGTATACTCGCATTCGTGACTTCCATTGAATTTCCGGCCGTAGCGCTGCTGCGATTGAACCAAACATAGGACTATAGGTACTCATTCTGTCGGGAAAGATACGAACTACAAGTTACAAGTGTTTCCGATAGAATGCGTTGCCCCTTGATTTTAAAATATGTTTCTTCTCTGCATGTTTTGCTTCTGCTCAGCTGACGAAACCAAGTTAACCTAAGTTTGTCGGTATCGCGCTTGCCTCAGGGGTACGGATGTTTTGCAGCGAGTATACTCGTTCGTAGCAGGCAATGGGTATATCAACAAATATGATTTTGGATGATTTTTTTTGTTTTTTTTCTAATGATTTTTGGCCATCTGAAAATGATCGAATTTGCATAATTTTCGATTCCTAACTCAGCTGGGGGGTGGCTGCACCTGAATTCCTAACTCAGCAGGCAAAGGGTTAATATGAAAGTGAGTAAGAATTAGCTACAGCAGAAAAAGAACTCAAACAAGAGAGCATTAACTAAGTAGATTCATGGATAGAGATAGGTAGATAGATAGAAATATAAAGGTTCTGTTACTTTAGTTTTTGGAGGAAGCTATTATGCCCATAAATTTCAAGGCAAACAGCAGACCTGAACAAGAAGGATGGAAAATGGGATATGGGATACCGCCATAGAGCAGAACACCAGAGACGGTTTGTGCGATTTGACAACCATGTATTTTGCCATTTGAACCAGAGCAAAAGTATAGATTTCTCAGGAATTCAGTGAACCCCCTAAAGATCGATTATTTCACGTAGGTTTAAATGCAGAGAAAGCATTGTTGCCCACATTGCTTGAGCCATCACTGCAGAACACCTTGAAAGGGTCTGTTGTGTACTTTTGCTACAACAATGTAGAAACTTGATTCTAACATAAAATTCAGCAAAAATAAGGAAGAGCACATTAGTAGCATTAGAAAACCACTCATTAACTCAGGGGATCACTTTAAGTTTAAACAGCCCGCGCTACACTAGACACTATTTGCACCAACATAGTACTACATAGACGGAACCTTCAAGTTTACGTAAACAAAATTGTAACAATAAAATGCTGGAACTTCCTTCTAAACACATAAAATATTGGCTGCTTTTGCTGCCAGGTTGTTTCTGGCTTATCAAATATAATTAAATAATACAAGACTTGTATGCATCTAAACGAAACATTCAAATGTTTGTAAGTTATATTTTTACATCAACACGGTAGTTCCGTCTACGAAGTTGTATGTCGGTGATGATAGTGTCTAGCGTAGCACAGGTTGTTTGAAATGGAAGTAAGTTCCTGAGTTAATGAGTGGAGGATGAAAGTTTTTAATGTGCGCATGGTTATTTCTGACAAATTTTACGGTAGAATCAATGTGTCATATTGCTGTAGCAAAAGTACGCAAGAGACCAATTAGGCAGGACTTCCTACAGAGGACACCAAGCACTAAGTAAATTCATTCTACAACATTAAAAAATAAGTATAAAAAGAATAAAATTACTACACTGATTCTGAGAAATATTGGCTTTCAGCAATAAGAAAAGCTACATTACCTTTTCCTGAATTTCCTGAGAAAGAATTTTACCCTCATAAAGATTTGAGATTTCTTAGAGAGAAATCTTGGGTAGTCGATTTTGCAAAGGAATGATACCAAATGAGCTATTTACAAATTCGATTTTAAGAAGGGTTTTAAATATTTGTGGAATGAGTCATCGACAGGTTTCGCATTGAGAGGACTTTTATTCGCTTCGGCAAAGAGGCGCTCATAAACATTTCCATCATAAGCACCTAAAGGCGATCTGAGGATACGATCCGAAATATCAAATCCATCAACGATACCCACAGCATTTGGACGCAATTTGCAGAGCAGAGTCTCCATCCACTCTTGAATTCCCGCAACATCTGATGACCTTAAACCAGCATACTGCAAAATTAGAAGAAAATAAAATTAATGAAACAGAATACTGTTTGAATAGAAATTTTTCATTCGTTAGCTTTCAATACTTTACAAATTGAGGACTTTTCCAGAAGAGGGGCCCACAGTACTATGGACCCTTTTTCCGTAAAATGGCTTATAATACTTGTATATCCCTAAGGTATATGCCCATGAAATATTAAATTGATACATAAATTTGCCAATGACTTCCAGAAAGTTTCCTGGAGAAGGACCCAAAGTCAAGGGCTTTTTTCTGTAGGTGCTATGGATCCTTCTTCCAGAGAGAAGACTAAAGTTATCGGTTCTTCATCATTCATGGTTCTGCTATCAAAATTATTTTGATAAACAAGTTTTGCCTCAAAATCCGAGGAGGCAGACATATCTTTATGGTATAACTGTAGTTTAATCTCTAATCAGCAGTGGAAATGGGACAGAAAGTCGAAAATTCGCCAGAAAATACTATTTTCTGAACCTTTGTAAGGCTTGACTCTATACTCGTAAGTTTTGTTTTTCATCATGTACCATGAAATCAACCGTTAAAACGCAATGTTAAAGTCTCGGGTGCTTCTGGTCATTTTTATTTGTCAAAATCAGCAGAAAAAAATAATTCCGGAAGAAGGACCTATAAATCAATTTTGAAAATTAGTTGTAACTACCCCTACATTTGGTTTAAATTTTCAATCTTGGCTGCGGAATATTGGCAATAGTATGCCCTACCTAGGTCCCAACGGTTTTTTCATGTGATACAAAAATTCGGGTAGTTACAGTCGTTTGAAGTATTCTTTTGTGTTTTTCTCAAAACGGCTGTTTGCCTTATGAGCCCTTCTTCCGGAAAAGTCCTCAATTGTAATGATAATGAAATTTGAAACTACTCATTTTCAAGTTGATGTGTATAAGTACTAAAAGTTATAAAATATTTATACAATTACCATAAAGAAATCTCCTAGATTTTCAAGAAGCCAATAAGTGCCGTACAGCTCACAAAGCTCGATGAGAACTTTGCTCAGATCTGGGGAGACATGTTTATTTTTGACAGAACTCAAAAATATCTGAACCATAAAAGCTCTGCAATGAGCCTGAAAAGTTTTGAGAAAAGGAAAACACAAAGTATAAAACATTGACCAAATAAATAAACCAATCAACATATCAGGTTTCACCTTAAATTAGTTAAATTGAAAATTTTTATTATCACCATTGGTTTTACAGAATGGAGCTCTTGCCAACTTCTCCTACAAGCCATTGGATAGTTAATTCTTGAGTAAAATCAGTGAAAATTAAAATGGGCAAAGTGAAAAATTACAAAATTCACTCACAGACTCACAAAATGACTTTAAAGTTTGAGACGTGATGGCGAAGCTACTCAGGCACTATGAAAGATTCCTATCTAATTTGAGGCTTTCCTCTGTGTGTTTCTATTGAGAGAGAGACAAATTAGACAGGAATACCCCACGACACCTGCTTAGCTCCGCCATTTAAGAGCAAATATGGCAGAGCTACATAGGTATCATAAGTGATTCCTATCTAATTTGTCTCTCACTCTCTCTATAGAAATACTCAGAGGAAAGCCTCAAATTAGATAGGAATCTCTCATAGTACCTGCATAGCTTCGCCATTACGCCTCAAACTTTAAAGTCATTTTGTAAGTCTGCAAGTTAATTTTGTAATTTTTTACTGCGCACAATAGTCATTTTCACTGGTTTTTACTCAAGCAATAACCCTTCAAGGACCAGGTTAATTCAAAAGAACGCCACTCCTCTGTTTATACAGGGTAGGTAGATAACTGTTCGTACTCGGGGGAGTTGGAATTGCCTATACGGCGAATTGAAGGCGCCCTACGAGACCTTATCTTGTTAGTGAATTCATCTATAATCGCGTTTGTCCGTAATGAAGACTGAATCAATGTGAAATAGACTAAAGGAGAAAAACGAGTATATTCGGGCTTGGCCCACAAGGCGTTTAACTATTCAATTTCAAATATCAGAAGTTAGCAAGCCCCAATGTTGAATATAGGATAATACAATCATTTGACCTGTCACACACATCTCACAAAGATTTAAACCAGCAGCACCTAAATAAATACAGCACAAAAATCTATAGAGCTATATTTGGGCTTGAGGTACTAGTAAGTGATCTGAATGGCTCATTTAAATTGGGCGAGTACGCCACTTTTTCACTTGGAGCACAGATCTGCCTACATAGAGACAACAATACTTAGAATGGGTCTGTTGCGCATTTTTGCTATAAAGCCAGAAATAATTAATTCCAAAGTAAAATGTTACGAGAAAACTAATGGAAACAACAAAATTCCTTAATATTTCCTCTGTGATTGAGAAAAAGTAACAATTAGTTGACGCTTGCTGCAAAACGAATTTGAAAATGACAGTAATATTGCAAAACTTGCTGATGTCATAGTAAAGGTTCACTAAAGCAGTCCAACTGAAATCAAATCACTGCTGTCAGCTAATTAAGTATGCAAAACGGTGTTCAGTACATATACGGCAAAATTTATCATCCATCGGTGCCAATAATTCGACAAGAAGCATGAATATTGAATAGTCACATACACAGTTATTTGAAGGCATTTAAGTCAGAAGAGTAAATAAGCGTATTATTAGCAGTGATTTGATTTCAGTTGAACCGCACTCCGCCAGGCCTATACTATGACGTCATCGAGTCTCGCGCCAAAACGAAATTTTTTCAAATTGCTCGACATTTTTGCAACTTCAAAAGCGTTTTAGTTGACAATCCCCTGTTCAAAAAAAACTATGAAAAATACTGTGAGATGTTTCATTGAGTACTTCAAGAAAATGAAATAAAAAAAAAGGTGAGCAACAGACCCATTCAATTTTCGGGCCCATCCACAAAAACAAAAGTGAGTCCCTTCATATGGACTCTAAGGACTGTCTTCTCAAAATTTTATTCAGATTTGAGATTTTTCCTTTTGCACTCACCTAGTGAGTTGAAACCTTCAAAAGCGCACTTGAGCTAATAAAACCGAAACTTACAATTCGCTACTCCAATAAAAATAGTGAAAAGTAGGGGTGATCGATAAAATGAGGAACTTACATCGGCAGCTTTAGCCAATTGGATGGAAACTTCATTCCAGGCATCCTCCGGAGTTACTCCGATCAGAACTCGCCTTTCCATATTTAAAGCACACGTTTCAATATTTCTGAAAAATAAATACCAATTAGTATAATGGAGTTTTATAAATTTATCAATTTAGTAGTAAAGTAGTAGTAGTAGTAGTACATAGAAGCAGGAGTTTGAACCGCGACCAAAAATCGGTTCGGTTCAGTTCGCGGTTCACGGACAGTTGATGAACCGCTTAAACGGTTCGGTTTGCGGTTCAAGAAATTTTGAAAATGCGGTTCGAGTTCAGTTCGGGTTTTTGAAATCTGCTGTACCGGTTCAAACCGAACCTTCGACAAGTGAACCGCTCCAAACCGGTTCAGGTGAGTCGTAAAAAACTGCTCCGAACAGGTTCAGATGGGTCGTTGTTATGTTTTCTTTCGACGTGCCTTTGCAAATTGGATGCTTGCTTTCCAACCATTTCTACACCACATATTTTACACTTGCTGCTATTCTTTTTTTTTGTCAAAATTAAAACAATTTTGAATCGGGCCGTGAGCCATTTATTTTTGGAGTCTAAAATTGAGACGGAAGAGGGAAATTAACCTTTAATATGAAAATGTTTCACTCGTATAAACGAATGTTGAAAAAAGAATGTCGTACTTCGCGAGTCCAAGGCAACGATCGCATGCATCGCAATCTAAGAGAAAAATCTCAGGTGATCAAAAATTTTAAGCAGACCAGAGACCTCCTGTTTAAAGATCACACGTCTCCAGTTACTTCAAATGTTGAACCGCTTGCGAATCGGTTCAACTGCCGGTTCGGAGATTTTCAAAATATCGATTCGGTTTGCGGTTCAGGAAATTTACCAAATGCGGTTCAGCTTCAGTTCGCGGTTCATGAAAATGGCCGGTTCGGAGCGGTTTACGGTTTGCGGTTCAGTTCAAACCCCTGCATAGAAGTGGTAGTAACGTCCAGCCACCCAAACCATTGGTTCGTTATGCTGGTATTTCACAGCGAACGACTGGACTGAGAATACAAAGAGGGAAAAAGAAGAAATGGAGGTACCATAGCTGCCATTTTGCAAATAATTAATGGCATTTTTCATTTCACTGATGATTCCACTGGTTGAAAAAAGATTACGCAGTTCAGTTCAGTGTTTGACTGCAATACAAGAAAATATTTGCATCTGTAATCTTTTCTCAACCTGTGGAGTCGTCGATGACTTTAAAAAACTTGCGCAGATTTTATTAAATCAAAAGCGTTTCCACCGATTGAGAAAAGATTACAGATCAGAGTATTTTCGTGCAGTACAGTCATAAACTGAACTGAACTGTGTAATCTTTTCTCAACCGGTGGGATCATCGGTGAATTGAAAAATGCCATTAGTTATACACAAGATGGCAGCTCTGGGAGGTATCTAGCAAGGAACCTCACAATGAGGAAAGAGGACAAGAGGGAAACCATACCAAGCGCAACACCCTGAGGAGAGGAAGTACATATCTCAAGAGGCATTTAAGTCAACTCACAGATAGCCTTCATAATACTACCAGAAACAGGAACTAAGAGGCGATTTAATATGGTTACCCTAGCAATGGCCAAGTCCTACAACAACTCAACCAATAGCATCCCTCAGTGACAGTATTGGTTTAACGGAAAAGTCAACAATCAGCCCACCGGTAATTTAAAGTTATCTGACATTTTTTTAAATCTAATTATTACATGAATACTGAAAGCGTAGAAATAAAAAGTTCATTACCCAGCAGCAACCCTTTTGAATGCTTGAACAAGATGTGGAAGTGAATTGATCCACACAGACGGAGGCTGCGTGGAAGCATTTTTCAAGTATTCTACTGTTTCGGTCAAGTTTCCTCCACTACGAGCTTGCTGCCATGCTTTGACAAGGAATCTAAAAAGACAAAAAATTGGATGAACTGAGGTAAGAAAAATCCAGAGACTTACACAATTACAGGGAAAATACAGTGAAAGCCACAACACATTTACACAATTTTTTTGGACAAAAACTTTGATTTTCCTTCACCAAGGTCTTCTTAAGCAATGACAGTCCGTGGGGGAATTTGGGGACTCCAGCCCCCTATTCCTTAGGAAAAAGACTCAAAAAAGGGAAAATTAAAGGTCATAACGTCTTAAAGTGATTCTTCAGCGTTTGGTGCCGATTTCTGCCACCAGAGCGCTACCGTTCGGCTAATGTCAAATTACAGGCCGAAAGTAATTTATATTTAAGAAAACGGAGTTACAGTTACTAGATAATCATCTGAAGAACGTCTCTGCAAAATATCTCGTCAATATTTTTAAAAATAAGGCTGAAAGTACCAAAAATAAAAAATCGTATTTCGATACAAGAATCGATTTGCGAATTTCCATTTTTTGGAACTTTCACCCTTATTTTTGAAGTTGTTGACGAGACATTTTGCAGAGGCGTTCTTCAGATGATTATCTAGTAACTGTAACTCCGTTTTCTTAAATGTAAATTACTTTCGGCCCGTAATTAGACATTAATCAAACTGTAGCACTCTTACGGCAGAAATCGGCACTAAACGCTGAAGAATCACCTTAAGCTTCCCACTTCACTAAAGAAGGGCGCAAGAAAAATGAGAAACAAAAAAGGAAAAAGAAGGTCATCACATTCATTCAAGCCTCCTACTTTTGAACCAAAGTCCATTGGTAGGACTGTCCTTAAGGGTATAAGAAATCATGCAGTTGAAGAAAAATTTCAATTTTATGTTTACAATTAGTGGTGAAAGTCTGTTTATGATGTTTTTTCAGATGTAAAAAATGAACTCTCAGTAATCATTCTTTCTTTCACCTCTCTTCTTGAATTGTTAGAGTGACGGACAAATCATACAGAACATATACTAACCTTGCTGTCTGTAATAAAAGTACGGTATTTTCTCCTTCATACGTTTCCGCCGCAGTAACCATACCGTACGTATTAGGAAAATTACTACAGTTCATGTAACCGTGACCACCACAAGCTAACCGACATACTTCTATTGCTTTGGCAGCGTCTTTTGTGCTGACGGCTTTCAAACAACATGCCATGGCATGAAGCTGAAACACAAACGATACATCAAATTGTAAATAAAACCGAAGTTTAAAATTAGGAGAAGGAAAGCATTCTCTCGGCTCTGTTCCCTCCCACGCAGTGAAAGAGATGTTCCTCAGCATCGCTGCGCTGGACTCATGAAAGGATTTAGTAAAAAAATGAAATTTTATAAAATTAAATTATTAGTTAGCTATAATAATATTTACAAAGATGCTGATGGCGTCCCGCATTTGAGGGCCATTAGACACCACTTGAAGTTCAATACTCAGTTGAATTAGCTGAGGCTGAGTGATTTGGTGAGGGAAAATTACTTTCATAGCTTCATGCACTCTAATTAAATGTTTGCTATTACTTATGGATCTCCTATAAATTGGACTGAAATTCGCTTTGGACATTCCAAAGCATTTCGGCCAAAAAGATAGGATGGACAAAATTATTGAATGGCTATATTGTTTAGTTGGACATGGACACAGAGAGCGCCTGTAGGGTGCCTAGAACGGCTAGTATTAAAATAAAGTAATTCATTCTACATGGTAACTTGCTTGAACAAAATAGAAATAATTAATGGCAAACAAGTAGAAAAACTAATTTATTGCAAGAATTTGGAGTTTGACTTCAATTTCAGAGCCTTTGTTCACAATTTTTATTACTTTGATTACGTTACGGGATACGGGCAAACCGCAGGGCACGTTCCGAATTGATCGTGGTTGCAAAAAAAAAAAATTCTCGTCAAATGATTAGAAAGAAAGATCTGCCCAAAGAATGAAAACTGTATGAAGTGAATTCAGAAGATGGTACATTGTATGAAAACTAGATGATTTACCTCAGGTAATCTCTCTAGATCTCCTCGATCCAAATCTGATGTGACAGAATTATACATGTCCCAAAGCCAATTAGCAGAGAATCTCATGGCAAAACACATTGATATTGCAGGGAAAAGTTTGTGCTGTTGTGTTCTGTAGTCTAGAATTTGAGCTTCACCAGCGCTGTATAGGATAGAAAGAGTTTAAATAAATCTTCGTTCGATTTTTTAATTCAAGAGAAGTCAATAGACGTATTTTCCAGAAGAAAGAACTATAAAAAATGAGGTATGCTCTACCTTTGAAATCAACATTATGGTTATGGTTATGGTTATGGTTATGGTTTTAAAAGCTCCTAGACCTACGCATCAATTGGCTGGTGTAGTGTATAATGTGAAATGTCAGGGCTGTGGTATGGGATACATTGGACAAACAGGGCAACAGCTCATTAAAAGGATTTATGGCCACAAACATAACAACAATAGTGATGGTAAAACTGCCCTTTATCAGCATCAGGAAGTGTGTGGTCATCCGTTTGATTTTGATAACATCCAGGTTCTAGCACAGGAGAAAAATTACAATGCTAGAGCTGTGTTAGAAATGATTCACATTCTAAAAAACAGAGACTCCATATGCAACTACCGGGCAGACGTTGAAAAGTTGAGTGTTGCATACCTCCAGTTTTTCCAAACATTAACTACTGATTGAGGCTCTGTTGCGTTTTTGTTGGTCTGTTTTGTTTATGTGACCGATGTCGCGGTATTTTGTTAATCAGTCCCTCTTCCATTTTTGTGGAGTGTGCTCCTCGTTCTGAGTATTTTTTTTTTTTGTATTTTATTTTTCCAATTGATAATGGTGCTGTTAGTGCACCGAAACGTCTCGGAAGTTCTTATTTATTGTTGGCCTAGTTCCCATTTTAATCCGTATTTTGTCTATTATGGTTAAATTAGAAAATCTTCAGAACAGCGCGCCTATTGTTTCCTGAGCCCTTCTTCTGAAGACAGCTTCAATTGAACGATCGATTTTGAAGTAAAATGGAGCGGTAAAAGCGATGGTGGCACTAAAGAACTCTAGAATCCACTCATTAATTTAATAGAAGCTCTTGAACTTGTGACCTTAATGGCAATAAAGATACTGACTTGCACCAACCAAAAGAGTTTCCCATCTATAGATCAAATACTCTATGCTAAGACGGCATTTTTTGAATTTTTGTTAATATGTATCATGTTTTGTTGTTTAGAGTTTAAAAATGAGCTAAAAAGCAACTGTGTGACTTAATTATAGTTATAAGTACAGCACTTTGAAGGAAAGGGGTTCTTTAATCGGAGGGAGTTTTCGCCAACTTTGTCCCCCCCCCCCCCATAACTACTCCCTTCTTAATACAGATGGAGGGCTACAATTTTGGGAACCTTAGGTTCTCATCATACTCAACAGCTCCAACAAGTTTTATCAAAATCAGAGGAAGTGACTAAAAATCATCTATGGAGTAAATTTTTACTTTTGGAGTAAATTCATCAATTTTAGACAAAAGCTCTTGACTTTAGGAGCAGCGCAAGCGGCGCTATCGGATTGAAATCTGGAAAAGTTTCGCCAGGAATCACTTTAACTAAAATTTTTAATTTTTTTTACAGTTAAAAATAAGACAAGTTTTCAAAAATGATCTTAAAAACGTTGATTCTATTACTAAAAGATGTAGTGTCTATTGTAAATATAAGTTTTATACGAAAGCTCCAGATACTAACCCTGGTTTAATTTCTGATTGTCTTCGAATTGCGCTGTACCTGACAGCAATCGTTACGGCTTTGGCAAGGTATGAAGCTGCCACACCTCTGACAAGAGCTACTCTAACAAATATCATGGTTCCGTACGTAAGTTTGTCGCTAGGAGATTTGACGAATGTTCCATCCTTCAACAAAAACAAAAATTAAAAACTGAGCTGGGCCTACAATCTGTTTCTGAATTGAAACGTTTCATTCAACTAAAATGGTTAATCCATAATTATTTTCTTTGATGGCTAAAACCAAAAACAATATATCATATAGACAGAGTGCGTAAAACCGAAGACATTACTTACCTTAAAAAGATTACCAATTTAAGTTTTGATGCAACTGTTGAGCGAGCTCATGACTGCATTGAGCATTTTTGGTGAACATGGCCATGGTGAAGTGTAGCAAGTTTGCCTCAAGAATCTTGTTATGCACTCTGTCTGTATGATATAATAATCATTGGTAAAACTGGTGACAGAACAAACTGACGCCATCTTGAAGTTGCACACTATTTCCCATTTTGTAAGATATTTGAAGCTTTCTTTGATCTAATATTATATTGTTATCAAAATAAGAGTCATTAAATAGTGCTTCATCCATCTTTGATCTCGATTTTGATTAAGTATGTAGCAGACACAAATAGAGACCCAGTACACCGTATGCTTCCAGTGTTAGAAAAGTGAAGCAAGTTTAGCGGTCACATTTTTGTTCCGGAGTCACCGGCTGCAACGATAAACAGTCCCCTACTGTTGAGTGGTGAGCTCAACAAAAAACTGTGATTAGTCCGCGGTCTCGGAAACTGAAATAGGTCTTGCTTGGCAAATGCAAACCACGCGCTCATCAGTCAACAGTAGGCGACTGTTGGCTGTTGTTTCGATGAGTTCCAACCAACGTTGAGCCAGAAAAGTGGACACCTGAAACAAGCTTTGTGCTAGGTCTCTATTTGTCTCTGGTATTTAGTAAGTTTGGACTACGAGGTTATGTTCCTTTTTTTGTCACAAGTTGAACATTTCACCCCCGATTTTGAACTATGGAATCGCCTGTCTGCCTACAGTAGTGAACGCTAAGTTTGCCTCACCCATCATAGCTGATCTGGGCACAATTTTCTCATATAAAAAGATGTGCATATAATGTTTTCATTTTCTCAATCAGATTCTATGTTATTCAGATATACTATCGACGAAATGAAGATTGTCACAGGATTTTCACAGGCTAAGTTTCGCATTTATTGAGTTTGTAAGTGGCTTTTGGAACTTCTGATGCTTGGAATTGAAACCAGGAATTCTGATTTGAAAAAAACATTAAAAAACAGGCACACAAGTTCTTCAATTAAAAGAATGCCTCTTGAGAAAGTATAGTCTATAATTGAATCAGCTCATGCGACAACGTTCAATAACCAAAACATTTTTTTTGAGAAGACAAATAAAAAAAAAGAAAAGAATAAAAACAAATTAAATGTAGGAGTAGTAAAGTCCATCCGCCCAAACCGTGTGTTCGTTATGCTTGTATTTCAATGCGAATGAATGGATTGAGAATACAAAAAGAGAAAAGAAGGAATGGAGGTACAGTCAGCGAATTAAAGAATGTCAGTCAGCGAATTAAAGAATGTCAGTCAGCAAATTAAAGAATGTCAGTCAGCGGATTAAAGAATGTTAGTCAGCGAATTAAAGAATGTCAGTCAGCGAATTAAAGAATGTCAGTCAGCGAATTAAAGAATGTTAGTCAGCGAATTAAAGAATGTCAGTCAGCGAATTAAAGAATGTCAGTCAACCCCTTAGATTTTGATTTAGGTAGGCAACCCGCAATATGCATCACAAAGAATTCAAGCACTGTGGGTGGTACCTTAGTTAAAATTTTGGGAATCAACTGACATTTAATTCGCCGACTTTACCTCCCAAGGATTAAAAATAAAAAATTGATGAAAACAGGCAAGACACGGGAAATAAGAGCAAAAAGTTGTGGAACAAGTCTGATCAGTAATTCCACAAATGGATCGTCTTCTTCAGACTGATGTACGCTCACAAAGTTAAATATGAAAGAAATAGACTACAAACGTTTTCGGATGAGCCAGTTTAATTACCGTACAGTGAAGGTTGTACTTACCGGTAAAACTTTGGCATTCTTCATTAACATATTCTCGCGAGGAATTCTAACATTTTCAAAACCTAAATAACCATTATTTATGGTATTCATTCCTAATTTTGATCCTATTTCACCAATTTTAATGCCTGGAGGGGGAGAAAAAAAGAAACAATTTAATAATCACAATGCATAAGAAATAATAAAACTGATGTTTTTTTTAAATCAACAAAGCAATCGGAGTAGAACAAAAAGCAGTGTTGCGGATTATCACAAAGTGACAAAAGTCTCTCACCCTTCTGTAACTGGGGGGGGGGGGTGTTGAATTTTCACCCCACGCTAGGTTTTAAAGATAAAAAGCAAAAGTTTCATTCAATCACTAGCTTCCATGTTATCCTCGATGAAGGTATTTAGACCCCTTCAACAAAAAATCGGAAATTTTCATCGAATTTTCCCGTATTTATAGGCAAGCAAGTCAACGGAGTGAAAAATCACCCCCCCCCCACCCCACCCCTTGGGCATCAACCTATTTTCAACCAGTTTGGATGAAAAAAAATTGTTCTTCATGTTATCTGATCGCTGACGTTATGTTAGTTTCAGGGTATGTAATTTTTATTGAGATTATTTTACGTATGGCTTATAAATTCCAAAATTCAAAGAAGTCAAAGGAAAGCTTGTTGCAGTTTCTTTTATTTGGAATACTTGGTACTTTTTTGGAAATTTCCTCGCCAAACACTTTAAACTCAAACAATTTGAAAAAAAAAAGAAAAAAAAACGGACATACTTTCGTTCCTCGGTGAATACTGGAGCAAATGATTTTTACAGATTTGAAAAGTATTGAAAAAAAAAAAAAAATCCATCAGCAATAGTCTTAAGTTGAAGTGATAATTCACCCCACTTAGTTATCAGATTGCGTAAAATACCTTCGGCGCAAAAGAGTTGAGGACAAAAACGTGTATTAGCCTGAGTTTACGGGGCGTGTATGTAAGGTAAACAATGAATGTTTGGAAAAGACACACTGGACAAAATTGTGTGAAGAGAAAATATTAGTTAGACGAAATGGATTAGAAACATTGTAATGCCACCATTAGTAAAAATACAGTTTGAGAGGAAGATACCTAATAAGAACTAACTCAGGAATAGAGTGAAAACATAAAGAAAGCTCACCTGGGAGAGGCATGTGAGTCTCTTCATCTCTTAATTGTACTACGAAAGGATGGATACCGTGACATTGTCCTTTTGTGTGAAGCTGTGCTACTACAATTGCATAATTGCATGTGTGTCCCACTGCAAATAAATATCAATGATTAAAGAAAAGTATTTCACAAGTAAATAATGAGGTGAATAAATAAATCAGAAAATAAACAATAAATGAAATGTAAAGCGGGGAAAATGCTGAAATCAACCTAAATTGGGGAGGACGTTTCGGCCCAAATCGCAGCCATTCGCAGCCGCTTCAAGTCGTCGCTGGTTTGTTTTCTGTCATATTTCGGTAAATAAATGCACACTTATTTTTAACCAACTCTATCATACGCCCGAATTTTGTCGTCATGCACAATTGGCCCTCTAGATCTTACACCTGACCACAGTCGTATCTTGACTTTTCTTCATACTGTCCTTGCTAAACTGAGAAAAATTTTGTGTTGCCATAACAAGACGTCTATTCAATACTTACCTAACTGGAAATTCCGGTCTCTGTAACCAGAATTCTGGTTACAGCTTACAGGTATAGGAATTTTCGGTTAGATACGTACTAAACAGACGTTTTGAACCGGCAACAAGAAATTTTTCTCAGTTTAACGGCTACAGATCGGCATAAATGAGTTCGGGAAATGATATGCTCTGTTAGCACCCTGTATGAATATAAATTTGACCAATTGCCAACAGAGTGCACACAAGTCAGAATAGTTCCAAAGAGATAGCAGAAAAACTTTATAGGTTGAAACGAGGTTAGTTCTGCTTCCGCTTTGCGAATCACGCTTGTCTAAGTTGCGTACTTCGGTAGCGTTCTAGAATCTATCCCTTCACTGTCTCGATGCAAAAAAGATTATGAATAACAGCACTTTTCAATATACATAGGTATACTACATCACAGGTTAATGTAATCTTTTTTGCATGGATGCAGTAGTAAATGGTTGAATTCTAGAACGCTACCTTTTGGTACTTTTGCATCATGTTGAACCAAGCGTGCATACTCAGTTTCTTATACATACACTGTAAAATTGCTCAACAATTTTTGCAATAAAAAAACTTAATGATCAGTTTTAATTAATGTTTCAAAATACATAGATGTGGATGGATATTTTCTGAAATCTTCTGTTTTATTTTGTTTTTCTGAATTTTTTGAAAAAATTGATCGAAGGAGGAAATTTTCTGCCCCATGGGGGTGATCACGGAAGATCGGATCGTTTTGGTATCGTTATCGTTTGCATTAAATCAAATGGGCTTGCTTCTGCGCAACTCGATCGCGCAGGTGATCCCCTCCTCACCTCTTCCTACTTCAAACGATTGAGATTACGACAGCTCCCGACTCATCGCTTCCTTTTGTCCGTTTCAATCGTTACAAGGGGCTCAAACCAATTCGATCAGTTGAGCCACCCATAAGGTTACATGTAAACAATAACGATAACGATAACAAAACGATCCGATCCTCCGTGATCACCCCCCAGATCCTCATTTTCCATACTCACGATTACGACATCACAAAAATTTCAACTGAATTCAACAAGAAACAAGGAAGTTAGAACAATAAACGGAAAACGCTTCTAATTGTATATTTTTGCTTGCCTAACTCTGGATCTGGGTGATAGCTGGTAATTACCTGACTCAGGATCAAAAGGGTAGTAAAAATTTCCAGCTAATTATTTTGAATACTAAAAAATCAACATTCCATAATACTATTAAATATGAATAAAAATAAGAAGCAAAGAATACCCAGAAATATAGTTTTTATTATTTGAATTTATTTTGAAAAAGTTTGCATGTTTTCAAAGAGAGATGTGATGGTAAAAACGTTTGAAATTCATCACTTTCCTGCCGGACACACCTGAGATATTGCCACTGGCTTCCAAAACAATGACGTTTCTGTCCCAAGAAAGATCGTCCTTAGAATTGATATCTTTGATTAGCTCCAGAGCTCCTAGTTTAACACTCAAGCTTTTATTTGGAGAAAGGCTCAACAGAAGTGAGAAAAAAAAAGGTCATCAAATTTTTAGCCGCCCCCCCCCCCTTGAAACCACTGACCTCCACTGACCATGATGAATGAGCAAAACATCACTATCATTGTCAATCCTAAAAAGTCTAAAAGGCCACTAAAACTTAGAAAAATCAGTTAAGATGTCCCACAGAACTTTGACTTGAAATTTGCACTTTGACTTGAAAAGGGAACTAGATTAACATTGAAAAAATAAAGAAAAGAAAAAACTTACATCCTCCAGGCCACCATTTATAAGAGGTTAAAGTAGGGCTATTGAAAATAAATTCCTCAGTCTTTGGATCGTACGTTGCTGTCGTTTCTAAACCTCTAATGAATGTTCCATGGCCCAGCTCAGTCTGAAAATAGACAAAATAATCAGAAAACAGTGGACGCTCTTCACTGGAATCATAGTTTATTGAATCAACTGCGTATTATACTAGAAATTGTAACAGAGCAACTTTTTTTTATAATTAATACTGTTAAGATGATTCCAGGCTCCATTAGTTCGAACCATGAACACCATGCCGCGCTGCTTCAAAAGTCCCCAGTTTTTGGTTGAAAGTGACGAAATTGCGCTAAGAGCACAAATTTGAGGAACATCAGCGCCTGCGAGCATAATTCAGGAAGATACCCTGAAAGTTTCAAGCTGAAACACTCAAAAACAATGCCGGAAATTATGAAGTACAAAAATTCCCAAAAGCCTCGATGAGTGCGAGTGAAGCAGATAGACATATTATCACTCGCACTCACTAAGCTTATGGCAGAATGAATTTCATAATTTACCGCTTGAATTCGAAACCAATTTAGCTCATTTTGGGCTTAAAAAAATCCATAAAAAATTTTTGCAGGGGCTGACGTTATCGGATTTTGCATTTTTTCTTTGGTTTCAACTTAAAATGCCAAAAACATGACTTTCCCCAAAAGCAAAAAACGCGGTAAAAAAAAAAAAAAAAAAAAGAGGCGGAAATGATGGATTTTACTGAGGAATTGGCCTTCCTATGTAGCAAAAATTTGCAACAGACCCATTGATAACTGAAATAACTGAGCAACTTACTTGTGCGTAGGTGCACATAATTTCACAATCCCATGCCCTTGAAACCCAGTATGCTTGCTGTTTCATGGTACCTTGACCCATGACTGTCGGCAGGAACATCACATAATTGAGAGCAAAAGGAACGCCATCTGGTATTATTGCACTTCCTAATGTACCACCGAGAATAGACCTGGTTAAAAAAAAGAATGATGACAAATGAGGACAAAATGTAATTTTTCTTGCATTGGCGCATCCAGCAATCTAGCAACAGTGTATTCCTCCCATTTGATTGCATGAGAAATAATCGATTAGTCACAGAGTTACCGCCCCTTCAAGAATCAATTGTTTATCATACATTCAAACGGGAAGAATGCGCAGTTGCCAGATTGCTATATCCGCCTATGTTTTCTTGTGGTACTCGTAGAGGGTTGAAGTTGATTGAGAGGCAAAAAAACAAACAAAAAAACAGAAAAGTAAAAACAAACATAAAATGAAAAAAATGCGGAAGTTTTTAAAAAATTTCTTTGAGAGCTATTCTAGGACATAAGGTATATAAAAACATGGCAGGCCTTTCAAATTTACATAAACCGTTTTCGAGACAGTATGCTTGAAGTAAACCGAGTGACAAAGAAAAAACAAAACAAAACTGGATAGTTGCATAAGTTTTCAAAAACTTTCTTTGAGAGAAATTTAGGGACAAATTTTATGTGTAAAAACGCAGCACATCATTCCAAATTTACAAAAATAGATAATTTTTTATGAATTTTTGCAACAGCGGCAGATCGTTCAATCTAGCAACAACGTTTTTCCTCCATTTGATTCCATGGAAAACAATCGATTTGATAGTTAATCAGCGCTTCACCTGCAATCGATTTTTATACATCAATTCAAATGGAGGGAAAACGTTGTTGCCAAATTGACGGAGCCGCCGCTGGTTTGAGATAGAGGCTTGAAGTTGACAGAATAAACAAAAAACAAAAAAAAAACAACAACAAATAAACAGCAACAAAAAAAAACTTGAAATTATATACTAACAAGAATTAATACTGATCAATATTACCTGACACACTAGTTATTTAGTATTAAAATACCTGAAACGAAATCATAAAGCTTTCCCTCTTCCCTTTCCTTGCATCTTCATTTTTTTGTATTCTGTAAATTCAGGACAATTTTTCGGTTAAAAAGGAGTCACGGTACTTACTGAAAAGTGTCCATTTGGCTTCCACCACCAGTTTCATCAGCCCATAGTTTGATTTTTTTAAATAATAGACACGACTTCCTAATGGCTTCCGCATACTTTTCTTTGTGACTTAAATATTCCGATGGAATAGTTTCTTGTAACTCTGGGTCCTCCAAAAAAAATTTCTCTGCAAACAAAACAAAACAAAACAATTAGTTTCGGTGGGTAAACATATTTTAATAAAATTCAAAAGTGAAACTGACCAAAAAGTCAGTGAGATTTTCAGAAAACTTCATTAACCCTTTA
The DNA here is from genome assembly GCA_011764245.1 of Trialeurodes vaporariorum. NCBI lineage: Eukaryota > Metazoa > Arthropoda > Insecta > Hemiptera > Aleyrodidae > Trialeurodes > Trialeurodes vaporariorum. The sequence goes on from VMOF01000024.1 coordinate 42,121,591, forward strand.
CAGACCATGTTTGATCAAAAGGACGCCACTCTTCCGTTAATATAGGGAGGGTAGTTAACTGTTCGTACTCGGGGGAGTTGGAATTGCCGATACGATGAATTGAAGGCGCCCGAACGAAACCTTATCTTGTAGTGTCGACATCCAAAATCGCGTTTATTCTGAATCATCATACTGCGCGAAGCAATGTGTAATAGACTAGAGGAGACGAGTTAACTTGGGCTTGGCCAATAGGAGGTTAACTTGAAATCAAGTTTTGAGGAGAAGATTTATGGGTCTGGGACCAAATAGTGTTACGGCTTGACGGTCCTCCGAAAGACGTTGGATGGTGCGCACGTAAGTATATTTGCGTGTAGTTTATACCCCCCGTAAGTGCTCACCGATCATCTGCGTGCGGGACCGTGAGGACGCAACACTATTTGGTCCCTGTTGTCTGTTGCGTACTTTCGCTACAACAATAAAGAACCTTGATTCTTGCGTAAACTTCGGCAAAAATAATGATGCGCACAATAAAAACGTTCAAAAACTACCCATTGACTCAGGAAATCACTTTCAATTTCAAACAGCCCGCGCTACACTAGGCACTATTTGCACCGGCATACTACTACATGGACAGAAACATCGTGTGGGTATATGTAAAAAACATCATAACTACAAAATGAAGGGAATTTCCGTCTAAATACATGAAATATTGGCTGCATTTGCTGTCTGGTCTTGTCTCGCTTAGGTATCAAAGATTACAAAATAATAGAAGAGCTAAATAACTTTCAAATGGTTGTAAGTTATATTGCTGCGTTTACAAAAACGCGGTGGTTCCGTCTATGTAGTTTTAAGAATGTCTAGTGTAGCGCGGGTTAATTGAAATGGACGTGATTTTCTAATTAAGATTTGATGAGTGGATTTAGAAAGTTTTAATGGGTGCATCGTTATTATCGCCGAATTTTACGTTGGAATCAATACTCGCACATTGTTGTAGCAAAAGTACCTGCGCAACAGGCCCATCTTCACAACAATAATGACTAAGTACCTTTTCACTCCGTATTTTTGGAGTTTCTGAAATATTTTGCAAGGCTTATTAGAAATCTCGTGGTCGTCGATTGTCTCAAGAAATGAGTAGAATCGGCCCCTAGGAGCTCCAGGAGAGCAGAGAATGAATGTATGTTTATGACTCAAGGGCCCCTTATTGCATAACTCGTTAAATTAAGGCGTTCTGAGTCTTTCGTGAGTTCAAGCGTTGAAGCTCTTGAGAGTTGAACCGATGCGATGCAGTGAACAACTGACAATGAGCCTAGCGTGATGAGTAAAAACAAATAGTTACCACCGCACCGCTACCTTATCCAGTTTTCCCGGGATACAGCAGAAGAAAGGACTTTTCATTCGGACAAATATTTTGAAGAAAGAGGCGTAAGCTTCAATGTCAATAGACCCGTTTTTTTTCCCATCCGATGCTCATCGATCCAGCCAAAGACTTCTAATACTATCTAGACTGGACGGTCCCGTCCGGTGTATAAATATAAATGAGCGCACTGGAAGCAATATAAAATCATGGCACAAACCAGTATACTTTGGGGCCCAAGGAAAAATGTATGCATATCAGTGACTCATATATGTACTATCAAACGCAAAAGTAGAGACAGTCAAGAATTCGAGATTAGTGGAGAACCCGCGAACCCTCGTGTAATCGCAAAGCAACCTTCTGCATTCCGCGTGTGTTCTTGACTGTCAAAACTAAAGCGTTTAATTGCTATAGTACATGCACGGACGCAGTTTTTAGTTCGACCTTGTCTGAGCGATGGAGCTCAAGAATAATTGTTTTGTTTCTATTTTATTGTTACTCATTTAATTCGTCAATTTTTCCGACTCAGAATAGGAGAGAAGCCACAAGTCAGCTAAATTTCAGCTTCAGCTGCAGTTGCACTGAGTAATAACAACGCTGAAAATCATAGGATACAAACTCGACGATGGTTCTACACATTATTTTTCTCTTGGTTATTAATAGTTCTGGCAAACAGTATCCTCTGACCGCATATAAAAATGGAAGCTGGTCCTGTGGTTGTATAAAAATAATAAACTACGAATTACGAGTGCGTTCATGAGGCGTACTTTGTCATTCTGTCTCAAGCGAATCTGACAACCTTGCTTCTTTAAGATCAACTGTTTTCTTTTCTTTTTCTTTTTTCTAGCGTGTAAGCGTGCGGACAACAATGACTGGGTAAAATATAGAATTGCATGGAACTTCAGTTAAGGACAAGGATAATTATTCAAGCTGCCACACTGAATTTTGCGTCTATTTTGTGCGATCGTTCATCATTTAACACAGAAACACCTCCATCTAAGTTCAAAGCTGGTTTGATCGAAGAGGATATTTTTGGACCAACAGAGTGCATATTATAAATACATCCTCGAAAAACGACATGAAATTTGAAGTTCCAAGCTCCTTGGAAAGAGGCGACCGGGGAGCAACCGGGGGGGGGGGGGGGGGGTCGTTAGCCCCGGGCCGTATCTAAAAGTGCGAATCCTGAATGAAACTAATTCTACCCGACGTCGAGCTTTAGCAATACACTGAAAAAAGGACTATCAGAAGCATGACGATATGTGAACTATGATGTAAAAGATGGCACAATTACCAGAATTCTAGAGTTTGTACCATCGTTCTTGAAAATTTCGAGGAAATTCTCAAAGACCACAATCTAGCATTAACATCAGAATTTTTTGGTCAAAGTAATAGACTTTCTGTGGTTCACATACCGTCGTCGTGCTTCTGATAATATTACTAGCATTTAGGAACTATTTTTTTCAGTATAGAGAGGCTGAATACATATTTTAGGTCCTATTCCAAAGTGTGACATCATGGGTGATCTAATTTTGGTTTGTTTCCCCTCACTTTTTTTAAACCTTAAATCTAAAGTTGTAATTATAATCCAGTGGAAATTGGGTTTTCACGAAAAAGCAAGTGTTTTGGAGTGACTATCTGGGCACGGAATTCCAATACATTTATCCAGGTGAGAAAATTTGGCTTTGTTTCTGTCATGTCGTGTCAGTTTCTTTAACGTGCAAATCCTCCCCAGACGTAACAGTTATGTCGATTTCTGTGTTCAGATAGCCACCTTCAAACACTTGCACTTTCATCGATCAAAACCAATTTCAAATGGGTTTGTCACAACTTTCTTTTCGAGGTTAAAAAAAATGATCCAAACAAACCGAGCCCGTGTAAAATGTCCATAAGAGATTTCCGTCACGGCTACCAGTGGCGTAACGTGAAATTTGGCAACGTTGTAATCTGTCCATTTAAACTCATGTAAAAGGTCGGATGCGAAGGTGTTCACCGAACACCCAATGCTTCGATCTTTTTCATGAGATTAAATGGACGAACTGCAACGTTGTCAAATTTCACGCTACGCCACTAACGGCTACCCCGCTACCTCCTTGAAGTTTCAAAAACACGTCCTATAAATCCTCTCTATTGCTATAGCTCGCATTGGATACGCTGCATCAACATAGGATTTTATTGGACAGAAAAAATTGCACATATTATATACATAGTGAGTAAACAAATTTGATGCCAGGAGCCTCGATACTTCTGATGGTGAAATAATCGATCAATCGATTTGACAAACATCGATTTTTTTTTCTTCTAAGCTGATTTGACAACTAGGCGAATTCATTGCAGTTTTGCGCCGAGCGAAAGTAATGTCAGGTGTGTGACGCATACAACCCGTCATACTTGAAGCTAATGGGTCTGTTGCAAACTTTTGCCACAACTATTTAGAGTGTTTAATCTAATGTAAAATCACCTGAAAAGTCCATTCGTGGCACCAGAAAGTCATAAAATGCAATAATAAACTCTCAAGAAGCGTTTAATGAAATCCAAGATGGCGGAGAAATATCGAGCAATTCGCATGCATGCTCCACGAACATCCAAGGATGGCCAACTTTAACAACCTCACTGGAGGTAGAGGTTATGTGTTTGTTTACGTTGTGATTGGTTGTGATCGATATTGTGAGGTTGGCTATCCTTGGATGTTCGTGGTGCATACGTACAAATTGCTCGATATTTCTCCGCCATCTTGGATTTCATTAAACGCCTCTTGTGAGTTTATTATTGCATTTTATGACTTTCTGATGCCACCAATGGACTTTTCAGCCGATTTTACATTCTATGAAACTCTTTTAATCGTTGTGGCAAAAGTTTGCAACAGACCCATTAATGACGCAGCTAACATCGCCATCGCACCCATTGACTCATTTTTTTTCAAGTCGACGCAAAGTTTTAATAAATAAAAGGGCTTTGAATTAATTGGTTATGGGACTTTCATAATAACTAGTCCTATCGTTAAGAAAGTTGGTCGTCGAAAATTAGTTCAGTCAAAAGTGCTGAGCCCGTGTCACTGCTTCATTTTGAAAAATGCTCGAATGGCCGGGCTCTTGCAAACTTTTGCTGTGAGCAAATGAATAGTCCACTCTGATGTGAAACCAGCGAAAATCACGAAAATCACACTGAGAAAGTTTAAAATTCAGTAATAAACCTACGTAACTGCTATAATGGCGGTTCGACGCAGGTATCATGGGAGATTTTTATCAAATACGCCACTTTCTCTTTGGAAACACAGAGGTATGTCTGAATTTAGATAGGAATCTCCCATGATAACTGCGTCGAACCGCCATTAAGCTCGATTCTGAGAGTGAATTTCGTGATTTTTTAGTGTGCTCATTGTCATTTTTAAAGGTTTTTATGCAAGAATCAATTCTTCAATCCCCCGAAGCAAAAGTTCGCAAGAGCCCCATTGAGAAATAACTTTTGTGAGTAAGGCGCTTGTGAGTTATCCAAAATTGTATTTTGTATAATTGATGAAGTAAGAGGAGTGGAAACTGTTTTTCAGATCGAGTTTCCTCCAATTTTTCGAATTTTATGCCAAATTGCTAATCCATTTTAGTCCTCATCACGAATATATTTGATTCTGTCTTGCGTCCTTATTGACTAGACCGTCAGCGATCTTTCCGTCCAAATATAAATAGGTCCAGAGGATGTCTTTTAAAAAGAAAGAAAGAAAGAAAGAAAGAAAGAAAGAAAGAAAGTAGTAGTAGTAATTTTCGTTCATTTTTAGGAGGTGGCTTAAGTTAACACAAAACACGTGCGGAGGTGGAAATCCAAAAGGAATTCCACCTCCGCACGTGTTTTGTGTTAACTTAGCATCTTTAACGCAATATGGCCAAAACCTGAGGTGCGAAAGCTCACTTATGACCTTTCTCCTATCATGCTTTAAAGGCTTTTATTAATGCCTGTATGGTGAGCCACGTGATAAAAAGCGGAGAGTAAACAGACATTTTTTCAACTATATTCGAACTGGTTTCCAAAAAAAAAAAAAAATAAAAAAAAACATCCAAACAATCACAAAGCAAGCGTCATTTACTGCTGATTAACAGGTTTGCTTTGGCATGGCTCGGAAGGAAAAGGACAAACAAAATTCACGGTAACGACTAACGAGGGGAGGGAGGGAGAGAGAGAGAGAGAGAGAGAGAGAGAGAGAGAGAGAGAGAGAGAGAGAGAGAGAGATAGAGAGAGAGAGAGAGAGAGAGAGAGAGAGAGAGAGAGAGAGAGAGAGAGAGAGAGAGAGAGAGAGAGAGAGAGAGACTTTAAAACAAGATTAACTGCATAGGATTCAGGAGGTTATTCGCATAAAAACAATCGAAACCCGTTTTATGTCGGGTTATCGTCATTGAGTTTTTCAGTCGACCTATTGTATGCGTTTCAAATGGACGAAGCACAACGTTGCCAGATTGCATGCTGCGTTGGTTCTTCGACTCTATTGATGAAATATCAGATCCCGATCGAATAATGTTGAATATTAGCATAAATTCCGACCTAACGCGAACGATTCGTCGGGCGCCTTCAATTGACCGTGTAGGCAAATACAAGTACCGTGGAGTAAGAATAGTTGTCCATTCGCTATCGTATCGGATATCGTATCGATCTGTATGGATATCAACGTGTATAACCTTACATATCCATACACACATCCATATAACAACATTGTATGTGTGTAAGTAGGAACGTATTTTTTAAATTAAACCTCCTTGAGAGGACTTCTGGAATATAACATATACTCGCGGCTGCTACCGCGCTTAAAATAGATACAGCATAAGTAATAAAAGTAAATTATTCATAATCTTCTTGTATCTTATTTAATCTAGATCTCCGAATGAGTTGCTTTCATAATACGCGACCTTCGCATAACCATACCGCGTGTCTCAGAACTTTAACTATATTCCTACAGATTTGAAAAATACTGCGGTTAGGTAAACCAAAGTTTCAGGTTAGCATTCATTACTCGATGTAGGTATAATTTTTCCTAATGGGGCTCTTGCAAACTTTTGCTACAGAGGATTGAAGATTTGATTCTTTCATGAAAACCTGTAAAAATGACGATGCGCACACTAAAAAATGACAAAATTCACTCTCAAAATTGGACTTAATGCGGCGGGGAGACGCAGGTATCATGGGAGATTCCTACCTAAATTGAGATATCTCTGTGTTTCTGTAGAGAAAGTGACAAATTAGACAGAAATCTCCCATGTTACCTGCGTTGAACCGCCAATACGATATTGTCGCTAAAGTAGGTATGTGAGTTCAGTACTGAATTTTAGACTTACTTATTGTGCTTTTCGTGATTTTCGCTGGTTTTTGCATCACATTGAACCATTCATTTGCTCTCAGCAAAAGTTTGCAAGAGCCCCATTTGCTGAAGGAAGAAGGATGTTTCACTGGTGCTACGTGGAACGTGCATCAAATCTTTGCCTTTCTGCATAGTTTTCAATAGCCAAAGAATTATTTCTCGCTGCGCTACTGTATAAGTATTCCGTTTCCTCCAACAATGAAAAAATCTATACAAACATGGACGAGAGATTACGCAATGTTACGGGTAGTCCGTTGTCAGCCTTTTCTCGTTTACTTTCAGTTAGCCCTGTGCGATGTTCGATGCATCGATCGAAGTTTCGATATTTTCCTACTATATCGCAAATGGATTCGATCATATTGATGATGTCAATCGATGCATCGAAACTCGTTATTTATCGGTATTTCGACTATGAAAACAGATTTAAGTGTCATTTTTTCCTCTTAATAGCGTAAAAAAGTATCATGATTTTCAAGAGTTTCTCATTTACGACTTTGTTAAAATTTGTTTCGATGCATCGATAAAATTTCGATAATTTTTGAACATCGAACTTCGATGCACAAAACTATGGACATCACACAGGCTTATCTACTTTCAGTTTCGTTTTTTAGGTGCTGTCGCGTAGCAAAGTACCTTATATTTTGTTTTTATTTTCTTCAAAGAATTCTCGGCAGGAAAGATCGTCCGTCTCGCTATACGATGATATCCATTCCTTATCAACTATAAATTAATGCCAAGTTCAAAACATTCGTCAGAGATACTCGACCCGTCACTGATTGCTCACAAACGGTGTTTTGAAAAAACTGATTCATGCGATTGAATATACTGAGAAAAAAAAAAAAAAAAAAAAAAAAAAAAAAAAAAAAAAAAAAACCTATTGCTTATCACTTTAGAATTATTGAGAATAGAGTTTGTTCCATAAGTGTAGGCGGACCCCAGTCGATAATCTTTTGCAAAATTTAAATTGACTAAAACGAACTGTTTGGTGAATAATAAGTGTGCGTGGCCGCCGTGCCACCTTCTTGCTGGAGGGATTTGAACTTGGTCTCAGTGGCTACCGCCACTTATGATTTTCATGGCTTCAAAACCAAAACAAGACACGCCTAAATACTTTCACTTGTTAGCTATAAAGCGCTGTTCTTTAATGAAGACTTAAAACTCAAATTTATTTTCATTTATGTCCAACTTGCAATAAGAGAAATAACGTTGAAAATATTCCAAAGATAATTGGTCGGGGTCTGCTTACACTTCTGAAACGAAATCTAACTTATTAATTTTTGATGCTCAAGGCGGACGCGGCCCAAAGACCCCCCCCTCACATTTAAAACCAATTAGAGAATAGTGACATTAACTCCCCCACCCTTATTAATTATCACTCTCGCAAAGAAAAATGAGGTCACAACGTCTGGAGGAAAACTGGAGGATGCTGTAAGCAGATTTTCAAAAAGTTTGCAATCGAACTGAAACGTCCGAGTAAAAGATTCACACTGAGAAAAAAGTGGCTGTTAAAACTATAAGAGTAGAACCATAGTTGAATCGTATAGTTCGAAAACACGCCATCGTCATTTTTAAGGAAACTACAAAGACTGTGCAGCTCGGGCGGAAAAGTCATTGCAGAAAAAATCTTTTTGGTGATAAGCAAGGTATTTTAGTACTTCTTCCTTAACACCGAAAAGATTTTTTCTGCATTGACTTTTCCGCCAGCGCTGCACAGTTTTTGTAGTTTCCTTAAAAATGACGATGGCGTGTTTTCGAACTATACGATTCAGTTGTTTTTCCCCTTATTTCAATCATAAAACTTATCGTTGCAACAGTTTTGGACGTTTGAATCTACTCGAATTCCGATTGTCTATATGGGAAATAAAGCGCGGGAATATACTATCGGAACATTCATTGAAACAATCGGACATTTTTCTCAGTGCACGGAGATCCAAAGTAGGTTCAAGAATGACCGAGCTCAGATAGATATTTCTCATAAATAGCATTATCATTTACGATCGCGCGTTTATAATCATTTTATGAGTTAAAAAATAGATTTCGTATAGGTTTGTAGAGCTATCATCGTTATTTTGGAGGTTTTTAACGCTTTTACGAACAGGTTACAAAAACAAGACAATGCTCTTTTGCTCAAATTAAGTGTGCAGTTAAATATTCCTACACCGCGGTGCTGATTTTGCATACACACTTGATTGAAGGCGCTAGAAAAGACATACTTTTTCAAATACTAACGATTTAGAGCCGCAAATGTTGTGAATAAAAAACTGAATCTGAAGAAGGCAGAAGTATTGTCAGTTACAGAGACGAATAGACTCGGATGTGGTATAGAAAGGGTTAAATCTGAATCTACCCTTAAATCACCAATGGAAGAAGTTTAGCGACAGCCCCATCCGACACTGACAAAAAAGGTTACCAGAAGCATAACGATATGTGAAGATCAATGTAAGGGATGGTTACAAACACCAGAATTCTAGTTTTTGTACCATAGTGCTTGAAATTGTTAAATTCTGGTTCTATAACCACATACCGCGGTATTACACCAGAATTTTATAGTCAAAGTATACTTACTAGACTTTCGGTGGTTTACATATCGTTGTGCTTCCGGTAATACTACTAGAATTTAAGAATTATTTTTTTTTTTTTCAGTGGAGGATCGGGCATAGTTGCGAGAACACTATTCACATTGTTTCTTTCGGAATATTCTACAAATTGGCAACGCTGGAAAAGAGTCAAGGTTTTAAATTCTAAACGTAAGTAACTACAAGTATAAACAAATTGAAAGAACAGCTCAAGTCAATGTTTTTCCTCTCACGATTATGATTCTTAATTTTTCTTGACGAATACTACGAAAAGCGTTGATAATAATTAAACAATGCGAGGATATACACATTACACAATTACATATTCATGACAACGAAAAAAAAAAAACAAAAACAAAACAAACAAAAAAAGATCTCAAGATCTCAGGTGAATACTCCCGAGTGCACGTGCGCGCGTGTCCGTATTTTGAGCGTGCATTGTTTGTGCAAGAGACTTCGTCATTTGCGACCATCTCATTTTTGTTTAGGATTTAAATCATTGAAACGTTATCATTAAACACAGACTATGTACTGACTTATAGTAGAGCGATACATCGTTTCGATTGCCATCCGAGGCCCTCTGGTTTCAAACAAACTTTGATTCAATGTAGTTTCCCCATAAGCGAATTTTTGAAATCAAACAATTAATGCGACCTTTTTGCGATTATGAATTCTACGTCATTGAAAAAACTATTTTACGCCTGGTTCCTTGAATAAAACTGCCGAAATCAACAAGATTTTCCTGCAGATTAACCGATGCATTAATTGGAGGTTGATTCCCAAATGTTTTTGTTGTTGCATGTTGTGGAATCGGCAAGTATTCTTAAGGACGTAGAATTCATTATCGCAAAAAGGTCGCATTAATTTCTTGATTTAATAGTCAAAATTTCCGTTAATGAATGCGATTATGGGGAAATTACATTGAACCAGAGTTTGTTTGGAACCAGAGGTCCAGGGCCGGATTTAATGCGGGGCGACCGGGGCGCGCGCCCCGGGGCCTCCACCACAAAGGGGCCCCCACCACAAAGCAGGTCCTTTTTTTTTTTTTTTTTTTTTTTTTTTTTGTATTGATGGTTGATGAACTTCCTTTTTTCTGTCATTACAATACTGTAACAGTGGATACATGTTGGAAGTGAAGCTTTTTGTAAAATAACCCTTAAAAAATAAAGAAAAATTAAAAAATACTAACGAAACTTTAAAAATTATTAACGACTTTTTTAGCAGGGTAATAATTTACTTCTTTTACTCGATATGCCTTTAAAAGTAGGGACTTTATAATTTATTATTCCTAAAATTTGCCGGAAGGGGGGCCCCCACCAAAGGTCCGCCGCCCCGGGGCCCCCTGCAACCTAAATTCGGCCCTGCAGAGGTCCTCGGACGGCAATCAATACGAGATGTTGCTCTACTAAAATAGTCATACTAAAATAGTCAATACAATTTGTCTTCAACTGTAAAAATCGCAAAGTGGTGCTTTGGTTTGGTTTGATTTCCTGATACAGTTAAACTTGAATCGGGAAAAAAACGGCTAAAAAATGCGCGCAACTGTCTCGTAGATGGCAGAATTAATCTTACGCGTGAGGCATGCGTTTTAATAACAACCAAGAGCTTAGAAAAATAATTTTAAAAAAAAGAAGATTTGTGGAAAAATGTAAGTGGTTCTGCTAGCGGTTAGCAAACTGTATCTGGTTTTAAACTTGACCGCGGGGTGAGTGGCGGGTGACTACCGCCACTTAAATAATAATAAAGTAATTATGAAAAAAAATTAATAGATTCTTCTTTATTTTTATTTTTTAAGATGAGGTAAAGCTTAAGATGAGAGAAAATGTTGCACTTGAAAATTCTACGGCTTCCATAAAAACATCAGCTTCAAACCATCGATACAAAATCGATCGGAATATCAAAAATTGAAGACTTTTTTATTCAAAGAACTTTTTTTTTGGCTGTTTGAAAGAGCTTTAGAAGGATACGATTTCTTTTTTTAAACGTTTTCCCTTTTTATCTACAAATTCCTTTTTGTTTTTTCTTCACCTTTCATTTTTTTTTTTTTTTTTATCTTTTTCACTCACCCCTACTATATTAAGCCCTACTTCCAAAACAGTGGGGGAGGAGGGCTTGAACCCCAACACTCCTCGCACCACGGACCGCCACTGTTTCAAAGGTAAACTGCGAGGGATGAAAGAGATCATGTAGTTCATGAGCAATTTCAGCGCGTGCGCAACGTGGCAACAACGGAATCTTGCCGTATAAACCTATGTAAAATAATCGACCATTGAACCCTCAAAAAAAACGATACATTAGCATAGGTTTAAACGGCAAACCGCAAGGTTGCCAAATGGCATGAGTCGACACTGAGCAACTTGTGTCTTTTTTCCGACACGTGTGCCGTTTGGATGCCGTGGATCAGTGATGTAATAATAATTAATTTGTGAATTGATACATTTTAATTACACGACGGTTGAGGGCGCACTGCTATTATCGCATACATGATGACTCAAAGCGCATGGAGCCGCGAGAGTAACAACAAACGCAAGCGCTAAAAGAGGAAGTAAAAGTCAACGAGTATAAAGTGCACGCGGAACGGTCTGAGAACCTACGGATAAAGTCTTGGCCATACACACACTGGACGGAAAAAATTATTTTGTCGGATGATATTTTTTATTTTCATTCTTATTTTTATTTTTTTTTTTTAATTATTTTTATTTTGGATTTTTTTTATTTTATTTCTATTTTTTTTTTTTTTTTTTTTTTTTAAATTTATTTATTTATTTTTATTTTTATTTATTAAAACCACACATTTACACGTGCTACATAATAAAACTTTTTCTTCTTACACTATCTTACGATTTTTCCTATTAATAATTTAAATTATTGTAGTGGGTGTAGGGGTGTTTCATGGCTTTAGGCTGAGAGACGTAAATGCGAGATACAATGACTTACAAAAGTAAGTCCCCTGATCGAAATTCTTAGTTATTATCCGATTTTTCCATCGTTTTCCATAGAATTTCTGATTTTTCATGGCGGTATTCTGCTTTGTCCTTACACTGAGAGAAATCACTTCTTTAAAAACAAGGAAACACGTTTGTGACAGTTTTTCTTGCACGAAGTATAAGTACTGATTGCATGAAGGAGAATCACCATCACAACCAGCAATCTTTTACTTGTAGCAGCAGAATTTTTCCTTGGGTTAAAGGAATTCCCCCTTGGTCAATATTTCACTGTGCAGTTTCTTTAATACAAACGAAATACACCTTGGGTTAAAAAAATAATTTTCTCAGTGTAAACACTGGAGAGCTGCAAAATGAGATTTAAAAGAGTAATAAAAAAATGTCGACCACAGTATCTACTTTTTTTTTGAAGGTCATAATATATCACTGGCGGCTCGTGGAGGTGAGGCGACGAAAATGAGAGGTGCACAGGATTTTTTTTTTTAAACACTCTTCACATAAACTTTTTTGAAAATGTCATGTTCCATTCATACTTTTTGGACAATTGAAACAAAAAGATTTTTTTTTTAAACACTCTTCACATAAACTTTTTTGAAAATGTCATGTTCCATTCATACTTTTTGGACAATTGAAACAAAGGATGATGGAATGATAACCATTTCAACCTTTTTATTTTACTTTTTTAATTTTTTTTTCTTTCTCCAACTTAAAAAAATGTGAGGCGATGGCTCCCTGTCGCCTCACTTGCCTCACCTGGCGAGCCGCCACTGTAATATATACAAACGAAAATTGATAAATTCTTTCAGCCAAATCTACATAGCACGAAGCTACACAGTCACAAATCCGGAACTTCTAACGGCTGAGCAATATCCCTATAAGTAAGACGCCCTGACAGCAACTTCAAACCTAACCTCAGAAACTCACACACTGATTGTGAGCACGTATAGCTAGCCCAAACCAACCCTTGAGTGATCACCAAAATCTAAATCTCACCGGACGTCTCTGTGAGAAGTGCGACCCAGAAGCTACTGCGTCAGTATATCTTATATGTATATGTTTAATCCCCAAAATCCAGAGGGGGTCCATACGTCGTGTCAGAGTAGCTACTTACAATAAGATACGTAGGTCGTAGATTCTGTGGACGTTTTGCGAACAAATCATCAACAAACTCCAAAATCCAGCTATCAATGCTCAAAATTGGCGCATTTAGCCCGCTATGGATGCTGAAAAACCGCAGATTCATATTACTGATGCAGCAAGCAAGCGATGTTTACGGCGATCCGCGATCATTTAACATAACACTGACCGACATTGTTGCCAGGTGTAAACTCTTAGATGAAAGTTATTTTCATCGGGAAAATTTTAGGTTCTCTCGCTTATACATTTCCCCCCTCCTCCATTTATTTAAAATACTAAACTTTCAGTGATCTAACTAACCTCTTTATTATACCATTTCATTAAAGAATTGACTTTAAAATTGTGGACAAGTGAGTTATGGATATATGATTTGAAGTGGACATAAAACCTGTGTACTTCAAAAAAATTTAAGTCGACATAGGTGCGCATAAAGTGAACAGAAAGTTTGTATACCCTGATTTTTCCCGAGATATTTCTACAGGTACATTGTCCACCATTCAACAGTATGCGATTGTTGGCTGTTGTACCGATGAGATGAGGCCCGACCAAATTTGAGCTGGTTTTGGTTGCAAGTTTTGGACTACCTATATATGTCTTCGTTTGTCTCCAACCAATTTTTAGAAAGTTAGCTATCGTCGGCGTCTAATAATAGATCTACTGTGTTAGAATCCCTGTAAGTAGAGAGTTTTGACAATAGGGTAGTCAACCTCTGATTGGTCATGAGTTTTAGACTCTACCGCCGTTGTCATTGGATGCGTTTTTGCACATTTTTTCACAAACGAAAGGGGTCTAACGGTATTTTACGGATAAAAGAGTTAATATTGTCGATGCACTTGTTACTTTTAATCATGTATCACCTCAAGAATGCCTATGATCCCCCCCCTCCAAAAAAAAATCTTTGAAAGCGAAAATGTATAGACGTCGGTCAAAAAAAGCATAGAAAGATTACACCGTTAGAAACTCTACGGCACTGTAATCTTTGCTTGGGACCAAAACACAACAACGGCGCTCAGAATGTAAACAAATGTGCCAAAACGCATCTAATGGCGGCGCCCATGGTTTCACTCACTTGTCTCATTTCCGAACATACAGGGACTATACTGTGTGCAGCTGCGGTGTCAATACCTGATATCTATCTACATCGACCAACGACCGAAGACAACGCGCCAGTCAAGTCTCGTCATCGGTAACACCTGGAGGATGTCCGATTATGCGCGCGTATAGAGCAGTTCTCCGCAGTCTCGGGGGGGGGGGGGGGGGGGGGGTATGAGGACCTCTCCGATCAAACAGCATAATGCAGAAAATCTACTTTTGAGAAAAAATCGTTTGTTGCAGTTCATATTCATGATTTACATCCATAGAATAAACCACTAGGAAAAAACTTCTACTTCACTATTCGGTTGAGGTATCAGCATGAAACTTTCATGGAACATTCTTGAGGGTATGAGGAATATGGACCGCGTGTTGCCGACCAAACAGCATATACGCGTAAATATTAGGCCGGAAAGGTCCTCATATGTTATTTTAGAGAATTATTTGCCTATACATATTATGTCAAACGATAATTCGATCCAACGAGTCCATCAGAGAGAGGATGATGGATGATGTAAACAGTATATATACATTGTAAGTACAGATATGAGAATCTGCCATTTGAACGTAATCATATATAATAATATCATTGGCAATGTTGCACTAGGATGGCCCTTGTTTTGTTATTTTCAGTAATTAGATGCTGTGTTTACAATCTGCAGATTTGTAAACGAATAAAAGATTTTGAGCAAGCGCTGCCACATTTCGCCAAAAATATTCACACTTCACATCAAATTGTATTTGATACGCGCAAAAATGGATAAAATAGCATCCGCTCAAATAAACATTGCAAGCAACAAATCGGCGGCCAATTTATCAGAAATGACCTCCAGCAGTCCAGCACGACTGACGTCTCCTTCGGATGATTCGTTCTATTCTCGTTCTCTGATCAGTCGATCTAGTTCCGCAGCGAAAGAATCAAAACTCGAAGCACGACTAAATCATCAGTTCTTCTGGGGGAAAAAAAATTCGAGCATTCTGAGAGATGATTCTAAGTACTCAATTCATCAACCATTCCGGAAGTACGGATGATCAAAAACAAATGTCACGAAAATAAATCTCGAGTTTCCAGCGGATAAGGCCCATCTTCGGTTGCGATAGGCGCCCAAAAACCTTGTAGGAAGCCCCCGGCCGTGACGTGAAGGCCCCCAAATGCGATATTTTTGAGTCCCGAAGAGGCCTCCGAACTGACTCTTTAGAGACTCTCATTCATCGCTCTCGACTTGAACTCTGTGAAGAACCAAAAAAGGGACCCTAAAAGTGCTCTTTGTGCAATGTGCACATCGTAAGGCTTCAAAAGGCATTAAATAACCAATATTCTACGTCATGACAGGAATGGGAGGTCCTTCTAGTTCTCTCTTTAAGAGCTTTAAAAATGCCACAAAATGATGTCATAAATGATCCAAAAAAAGGGGCTAAAACCAACTCTATAGTGGGGTCCGTAAAGGGGGAGAGATCCCAATCGATTATGTTACGAAACCGTGCAAAAAGCTTCGATTTTCCACGGTTTCCAAGAGAGGTATTTAAAAAAGACTAATTTAGTAGAAGTCCCTAATACATATCTTGAATCGATTTGTTGGGACCATTGGAAAAGCATTTAAAACCCGCATGTTCTAGAGCAATGAGCAGATTTAATTTTGAAATAAGTAGTCATGTTGGCTTTACAATTTACATGAAATTTGCCTACCTACTTGATCAAACTGCTTGACCATGTACGGATGCTTTTACAGTGTAAAGTGACTGTATATATGCAAAACAGATCAATGTTGGAAAAATAATCAATGCAAGAAGGTAAATATTGTGAGCTTCAAGAGAGGAAGTAAAAGTTTTTCTGTGTTTCTATTTTTCCCAACTACTTACTTATAGCTGATTGTGAGTAGCACCAAGCTCAAGGGAGTCATTATATAGAATAGATGTCTCTTATTTTGTTCACAGTAGACTTGTAATTTTTTGTTGTTGTGATTTGAAAATGCTTCCGCAATTCCGCATCTTCTCAACATACTCACATCTTATTACGGTTCATAATTAATTCATTCATTAATTTATGCCTGCATATTAATTCCCCTATTGAAACCGTTTGTGGGTCTAGGCTAAGGTCGTACGAGGGGCGTTCAACTTATAAGTTTCCCTATTTTTTATCTCTGGCCCTGTTAGTGCTAGAAAAATTTCATTTATATGGTTAAATCCGTCAAACCCTCAGCTTTCCAACGGTATTTTTGTTTTTTAAATTCGAGCAATTTTTGTAGGAGAAAAAGCTATATTTCTACACCCATGTCGAAAAAGTCCCCGCCAACTTCTGAGTTGGGAAGTAAAAACTAACTTTGACACTTGGAATGAAGAACGCAAAACTTTAAAACAAAAGATACATTTTATTTTTGAAGTATTCCATTTTTACGACTTTTCCACATAGTTTCCTTCCAGATCGATACATTTTTCGCAGCGATGAACCAGCTTTTCAATACCTTAGGCGAAAAACTCTCGGTCTAAGGACTTGAAAAAATTCATCACGGTATCCTTCAGGTGGTCATTTTACTGGAACTTTACGTGCGATACTTTTGCCGACAATATGTGATTATAATGGATCTCATGATCATCTTAGATAAGATTTCACGACAAAAATTGAGCGCAGCAACAGGTATGGAGCGATAACGGCTCATTTTCGTCGCTAATCAGACGAATGCTGTTGTTCAAAACAGGCGAATACTTTTTGCTGAAAAAGTTGGCGGGGGACCTTTTCGACACGGGTGTAGAAATATAGCTTTTTCTCCTACAAAAATTGCTCGAATTTCAAAAACAAAAATACCGTTGGAAAGCTGAGGATTTGGCGGATTTAATCGTATAAATGAAATTTTTCTAGCACCAACAAGGCCAGAGATAAAAAATAGGGAAACTTATAAGTTGAACGCCCCTCGTAGTTGCATTTCTTACATCAAAATCGAAAAGCAAGGGAGGACACCATCTGTTTGGAGGTGGGGGCAGTGAAGTTGCTGGGGGCCAAAAAATAGTGGGGAACGCTGATTCCAGACAGACACACATTCATTTTTAGAATATTCACGGGCGAAAGTGGCGAGGAATGAGCATTGACGTTTATCAGTAGGACTTTCGAAAAAGAAAGTTGGGATACTGTTTCCCTAGAGTTTACATACTATTGCACCGACAATAATTGGGGAAATACTGCCAACTTTGGGGGAAATTCAAACTGAAAGTTTGAGGAGACTTCAAAGTTGTCGAATATTCCCCAAACTTTTGGTTTATTTCGACTACAAAGTAAACGAAATTCTATCATCATCGGTACCATTGCGTGTATTAAAAAGCGTCACGATAAAAGTCATTACCACGAAACGCTCAGCTGAGATTCGGCTGAAGCTTGAAGCTTTAAACTATATAGCCACGGAAATAGAGAGAGTCTAATTTGATGGGCAATTAGAAATAACGAGTTGTTTTGGGTGCATAATGGCCACTAAATAAATGAGCCGAGAAGCAATAATAATTGTCATCGATGAGCCACAGTGATCTATCTACCAAACAATAAAAATAGAAACGAGATTTACGGCAAACTCACGAGAGCAATGGGGGCGAAAAGTTTGATTGAAGCTGTACTTTACTCGTGCATAAAACTGTAGTCAAATCCATCAACAATAATGCCAGATCATTCGAAGAGGCCTCGACAATTACCGATAAAAAACTAGCCGTGAAATATAGTTTTCAGTCAACAATAAAAGCTTTTATGATCTTTCATTTTTGGATAACAGCATGGGGCATGGGCATGGGGCACTTGTAAACTTTTGCTACACGGGATTGAAAAGTTTATTCTAGCACAAAAACCTGTAAAAATGACGAAGAGTGACTAAAAAATCACAAAATTCACTCTCAGAATCGGACTTAATGACAGAGCTATGCTGGTCCTATCTATTTTGAGACATCTGTGTTTCCGTAAAAAATGTGACTTTGTCAGAATCTCCCATGATACTTCAAGGTATATGGAGAACAGGTATGGACAACACTCGACTCAGGGGGCGTGGCCACTTGGGAAAAAGCGACTTCGTCGCCATATTGTCTCCTATTTACACCGTGTATATCTTGCATTGTTTTTTGTGGTTAGGTTTGAAGTGGAAGTTTATCTGAAGCAATACTTTATTTATTTGAACAATTAAATGTAATTTTTATCTTTAAATGTTAATTTTGTAACTACAGAATGGATTAACATCATCAATTACGTTGTTCATTTTCTTTTTCAAGATGGGACATCTAAATTTGAATCACGCGGTCAGAAAAATGGCGGCGGAGTCGCTTTTTTCACAACCAATCAGAGCCAAGCTCAGAGTGTTGTCCATACCTGTTCTCCATATACCTTGATGATACCACAGAATAATACAATCAGAAGGGAAACTCCCATAAGAGCCAATGGAAACAAGATTTGGAATTTACTGGCACAAACTGGCAACTGTGCCCACTCACTTCTCAAGATGGCGGACATGCTTTTTCAGGCTATACAACCAATCACAACTCGGCCAGTTGCCGAAGATCTGCCGAAGATTGCCGAAGATACTCACTTTCGAACATGGCGGCCCGAAGTAAAGAATGTTTCAAAATGAATTAGAGTTTCCTTTCTGATTGTATTATTCTGTGATGATACTTGCGAAGCTCCGCCATTACGATCTTGCCGTTGTAGCAGTTTTGAGAGTTAGTTACTAAATTTTAGACTTTTTTAGTGTGCTTTTCGTGATTTTCGCTGGTTTGGACATCAGATCAGAATATTAATTCGCTCATAGCAACACTTTGCAAGAGCCCCCATTGGCTATACCAATAAAGGGGGTTTACAGAGCGTCATTTTGAAATACCTGCCAAGGAAGCAGCTACGATGGAAATATCTTATGGACATTTTCACACGAGCTCGGTTAGTTTGCCTCGTTTTTTTAACCTTAAAAATTAAAAAAAAAAAAAAAAAAAAAAAAAAAAAAAAAAAAAAAAAGTTGTAACAAATCCATTTGAAGTCTATCGTATTCAAGAGTTCACGCGAGCTGCGTTGCCATTTCAGTGCTTTTTCTGACCTGGGTTGTCATTTCAGTGCTTTTTCTGACTATAAACCCGAAACTTAGATAAATTTATCAAAAGCGGCAAAGCTGCGTGCGTTCATTCAAATACACAAATATTATATAGCAGAGACGATATACGGGGGGTTAAGGACAGTGACAAGTTCGTAAAATTTGGCATCAACGGATGTTATCTATTTAAATCTATGTAAAATAAATAATTGATTCTGATGAGTGAGCCGATGTGTCTCACCTAGAATCGATTTTTTACATCTAAGGTTTAATGGAAAAAAAGCACGTTTGCCGTCTGATTGTGAGTGCGCGTGCCACGAGCTGGCAACGTTGTATTTTGTCCATTTAAAGCCATGTAAAGGATCGAATGCAAAGGTATTCACCGAGCACCCAATAGTCCGATAATTATCATGGGTTGGCATGGACAAACTACAACGTTGCCGAATTGCAATCGACGCTACTGGCGAGCTGCTACTAGATTTAAGGAAATTAATAGCGGTTCAACTTGAAGCATCTCGGCAACAGTTTTGAAGTCCGAAAAAACACTGAAACACGGATTTATTTATTTCGAGGGAGACACCTTATGAGGGGTTTCCCGATCCCCAAGGGACTAATATTGTCTCTGGATATTATAGAGGGAAATTTGGGGATCCTCTTCTCTGAAAGTTGGCAACGCTGCGCGTATGAATTCGTTTCTGATGATAGAGCTGCTTTTATACTACTGAATCGCGCGCCTCACGTCGTCTCTGTATTCTGTTCAGATAATCAAGATCAAGGAGATCTGCTTTTTATTCTGCTTCTTTTTCACCTCGTTGAAGGAGAATTACTATCGTCGTGTGGGTAACTTGCTATAGAATCGCACATTTCGGTGAGATGAAAAATGGAACCTACACAACGCGACTTTCGTCCACATCTCGATTTTTATCCAAAAATGTCTAAAGGTAATTTCTGGGAGTGAGGGAAGGAGGGGGAAGTATCCCTTTCTCATTCTTGATTCAAGTAAAATGTCAACGGTCTCTATTAGAAATTACAAGCTAGTAGACATCACTCTTCTGACAGAAGCTGTTAACTATTGAACCTCACTTTATTAGTATTCCCTCTCGACAGTAACGAAAATATGTTTTGATGTTTAAAGACATTCGCTAGAAGTCAATGTTCTCGGTAGGCATGTGCGATGTCCAGTTTTGAGCATCGAAGTTAAATGTCGACAAGACATCGACATTTTATTGATGCATCAAAATAAATTTTAACAAGTCAAAAATGAGAAATCACTGGAAATCATGATACTTTTCAATGCTTTTAGGATGGTTTAAGACGAAATAACGACGCTTGATCTGTCAGTAGTCAAAATATCGATAAATATAGAGTTTTGATGCATCGATTGACAACATCAGCATAGAATCCATTGGATGCCAGGAAAACATCAAAACTTCCATCGATGTATCGAACATTGCACAGTCCTAGTTCTCAGGAACAGGCCTATTGATTTGCTTGAAAGCCAAGTTTTCTCTCGTTATTTTAGACTTGAGCAAAAAATTGACATTTTCAGAGCAGTCTGAGGAATTTCTAGAGTCATTCCATCTGCTGTAAGTATTTATTAAAAATAAATACTTACAGCAGATGGAATGTCTCTAGAAATTCTAGAAATTAGAAAAATTACTTGTCATTTGTTTCCTTTCCCATGACAAATCGTTAACAGAGACGGAGTCTGTCAACTCCATATCAGCGAAAAATAATAGTTTGTCCGAGCAGGGTGCTATAGTGACTCTGGTGACCAAACATTTCGATACTTTAACCAAGTAAATATAGGAGCTAGAGAATGTTTACAAAAGGTGACAGATATTAGCTTGCCCAGCTTCTTGAGCTGTGAGTTCATTCACATCCCTGCGCATCGAAGTTAGTGTGCAGAGACTCAAACAGTGCACAGGAAACAAGTCAATCTGTCACCTGCCAACTCTCGTGAAATGACTTCTAGCAATACCAGTTACATGTGCTTGAAATGTAAGTTATCTGAATTCTGAGATACTATCAAGTTTCCAGGTTTTGAGGCTTGTTTAGTTGTTTACCAAAAATGAGCTTCTCTTCCTGTCACCCGCACTAACCCATCAAAAATTTAGATTAGGCACAAAACAGAAAAGAGAGAGATTTAGACTGATGAAGTTGGTACATTCCAAAATTCTCCATTTGTAACCACATTTGTAAAAAGAGACGACCAAACCAATCTGTTCCACCGGTCTCCAGAGGCTGCTAGATTGAAGGGCATCGGATGGGAAAAGAAACGGGTCTCAAACATTGAGATA
Source organism: Trialeurodes vaporariorum (assembly GCA_011764245.1). Classification (NCBI taxonomy): domain Eukaryota; kingdom Metazoa; phylum Arthropoda; class Insecta; order Hemiptera; family Aleyrodidae; genus Trialeurodes; species Trialeurodes vaporariorum. The sequence goes on from VMOF01000024.1 coordinate 42,143,357, forward strand.
CAGATGAGAATGTTGAAAACAGCTCTCATACCAGGAGGAGTTGCTTTATTAACACGTGAATGTCATGCATATGTTGCTGGAGCTCACTCCATCTTAATTGGAGACTGACCATCCTCCAAGTTTTCAGCACAGACAAGTTAAGGGTATAACTGCAAATCGAGTTTCATGCACAAAGGCGCTGCTATGTCTACTGCAACTGAAGATTCAGAACTGTCTCACATCGACCAACTAAATTGAAAGGACCTCAACTTGAACATGTAAACATACCAATAAGATTTTGAATGGTATTGTAAGTACTCAAAACGATTTTTGACAGTTGTGTAGTCCATATTTCTGATCTGAGGAGAAGTAGTCAGTGCAATGTGAGTTGCGCCCTCAAGAGCCAGGTAGATTTCGACAACGTTGCAACGGGGGTTTGACCCTCCGTGTATCCTGTTCTGGCAACCACCGAAAACAATAGAGACACTTGCAAGGAATCTCGAAACGCAAGCACAGTTGGCATTCTCTATTTTTCAGGTATAAACCAACCTGTTCAGGGCTCAACTTATATTTCACAGACTAAAGTAGCTTAGAATATGCCCCAGACGCAGCTTCACTACAATTGATAAAGAAATGTGACAAAACAACAGGGACTTACCTAACTCTTTCCTTTCTTTGGTCTTTCTAGGTCCACCGTCCAACAAATGAGTGAGCTCAGAGATATTGAAAGTACACGACTGCCTTTCTCTCAGAAGATCCTTGTTGAGAGTGATTGAACCCATGATGAAGTAAAAATTGACAGATCACTAAAACTGAACACTGGTGATTTAGAGACAAGCAGTAGTTGTTCTAATTACTGGAGAGACACAACACAACAGCACAGATAAACACATAGAACAGAGGGCATTTCAGAACGAAACACTTTATCAAATTGTTAAATAATAAACGTTGAAACACAATAAACAAAAGCAAAACATCAGACAGAAAGAGTGAAAGACCGCACTCGAAACAAAATAAAACTGAAAGGAGAAGTTGTCTGGTCGGGATAGTGACAACGTTAGATAAATATTTATTTCGCAATTATTTCCTTGCACAAATAGCACTTTCACAAGTCTACCGTCTCGTACGGAGAGTGAACGAAAGAAGTTCGTCTGCGATAAACCAAGATTGCACTGAATTGAGGTTAGTTTTTGCTGGTTGGCGAGATCAATCAGCTGACGTAGCGGAAAAGCACCTGCCGAGAACTCTCTGCGCACTGACTCATGCGCATATGAAGCTAGCAGTCAGAGAGAGTCGTACGATTTGGAGGTTTTTTCGAATTTCCGCGTCTACTTTTTTCCCCCGTCAAACACGGTGAACAATAATGAGAGGCGCAACGCTCGTCAAAATCTGATTGTTTGGTAAGCAGATTAAATTTTGTTTTCAAACAATCGTTGTTCATATTTGTGATCAAGCTATTTTTCCCATGAAAAGAGGTCATTCAAATCAGAATTAAAATGCAGTGCAGACCTCGAAAACTGCATGAAAATCAAATGGGTCTACAAAAAAATTTGGATTTTTGTCAAATTGTAAAATTATTGCCAATTTTGTAGGATGCAAAATGGTATTTTTTTGGGCTTCTGAGGACTTCTAGGCCAGCAAAGCAGCTCAATCAACATTTATTGTCCGTAATCTCAAAGTTGGACCGTTTTCCATGATAATGAAATAATAATCATTTAAAATTGTTATATATATAAAAAAAAAAAAAAAAAAAAAAAAAAAAAAAAAAAAAAAAAAAAAAAAAAAAAATCTGAACAAAAACATGAAGAACTTAACTATTTCACTGAGTATTTGGCGCTTTGGTTCTTGTTTTCAAGACTTTTTTATCTGGAGTTAAGACACTCTCAGGGTTCAATGCAGAGACTTTGATTGAGAAAAACTCAAGCAGAGTCGAGTCGAGTGAGAAAAATCGCAATTAAGAGATATGCTCACAGTAAATTCGCAATTCTTGAGAAATCTCAAGTTAAGTTGAAGGTTGCTTGTTACCTACCTTGAAATTATCTCATTGATGTTTATCTAGAAACGGAAACCGTGTGTTTTTGAAACATCTCTGAATTGCCAGATTGTGACAGTTCCTGCTTAAAAATACCTTGAAACTTCCTCGAGAAATCTCAAGGGGTTTTGGTTCAAGTTGGGTTTCTGAAATGCAAATTGAATCTGGAGAACAGTTCAAGTCCAAGCCAAACCAAGGAGATCTCAAGAAAAGTTTCGGAATTGCACTCTCTTCAGTCAACCCATCAGCATTGGCAGAGGCAGGAATCTGTCCTTCTCTCTCTCCTCCCATTAGAATATGTGTGTAAGAAAAAGGCCAGATTAGGGACAGTGACATGATTTCCCCCCCTCCTTTATCCTTTTCTTACACATAGCCTCTTATGGGAAAAGAGAGAGAAGGACAATGTCCTGGATCCGCTAGCGCCAGTCAGCACTTCCTTTGGTGAGACTACTTGGTACGAGAGACTCTGGCTTTTGTGAGGAAACTGGAAAACCCAACATTTTTAGGAGTAGGAGCCCAGAGCTGCCGTTTTGCATATAATTAATGGTATTTTACAATTCACCGATGATTCCAGCGGTTGTGAAAAGATTACACAGTTCAGTTCAGTGTATGACCGTACTGCACGAAAATATTCTGATCTGTCGTCTTTTCTCAATTGGTGCAATCGCCGTTGAGTTATTAAAATATCCGCAAGTTTTATAGAGTCATCGATGAATCGACCGGTTGAGAACAGATTACAAATTAGAGTATTTTCATGATGTACAGTCATGCACTGAACTTAACTGTGCAATCTTTTCTCAACCGGTGGAATCATCGGCGAATTGAAAAATGCCATTAATTATACGCAAAATGGCAGTCCTGCAGGAGCCTAAAATAGATACGGTTATAGTAAAGAATTGAAAAATGCTTTTTTTTTCTTTTTGGTAAATTAAATTTATACTATATCCATGTTATTGAACCAATTATCTTTACTAAAAATTGGATTTTTCTTAGCAACAATCCTTTCGTTGCTTAATCTCGGTTCTTCTTTCGTTTCGTCCTTTTTCACTTGAGAGTTGTCATGGTGGTGAAGCAAGTTTATTAGAAAGTAAGCGATATCGACCAGCGGAATTTCATTTTGTCCAAGACATAACTCAACTTGACTTAATAGTTTTTCAGCCACAACTAACGCTGAAAGAAGTACATGTTCCAGCTCCTCAGTTGCAGCAATGAAGTCAGGTCCGACAACTTTGGCCGATAAAGTCAGACAAGTTGAAAACGGTGCCTTCTCTTGACACTTTAAGATTATATGGGTAGCATTCTGAATGATTCTCATAACATTGACAGTTAAATTTTTTATCTTAGCAAGAAACTGCTCTTCCTCAATGATATTTGTCATAGCACCTAAGCAGTTATTATAGTCGTAATGTGAGTGAACTTGATTTGTGAATGCATCTTTGAAGAGTGCTAGGGCGATATTAGTGAGACCACTTTGCAATAATCCATGACTCATTTCTTTGATATTATCTTCAAGGGAATTAATGACTGGCTTTTTTACTAATTTTTGGTTGATATCATAATCTAGAGGAATCCGATCGTCACCGACTAGATTGAGGTCATCGTTCATTTCACTTCGGACTTCATTGCGCATTTTTTCTAAATTGCTGCCTGATGGCTGAACAACAGATTTCGGTGGTATTTGGTTGATATTGTGGTCATGATGTCGAAGGAGACTGTTATAGTCTTGGAGATCAGCCTGCAAAGAGCACAAATAAATTATAAAAAGGTAGGTAACATTTTTAGGAGCTAGAAAATAAAAATAAAAAAAAATCTTCTGCTTCTTTTTTCTCTTTTTCAATTTACTTGAAGTCTGAAGCTTTTAATGAAACATGAGTAAGCTACTTTGCCATTCGTTCAATTCTTCAAAAGTAGTTCATCCGTTTCATCTCAAAACTTCTTTCCTGCCATTTAAAGAGGCATGTTTACCTTGAGTTTATGTGGGTACCAATATTTATTGATTTATTTATTAATTTAATGAAAACCTTCACAGTCCGTAAATCTCCAAACTTTGAAGATTCAATGAGCCAAACAAGAAAAAGAAAAAGAAAAAAAAACCATTAATAAAGAATGTATGTTTGTATAAAGAACACGAGGGGGGGGGGTCAGCTCAGGCGGGTGCATCAGAAATGCATGAGCAAGGACCAATGGCGTAACTTTGAAACTCGGGCCCCCGCCGCATATTGAACTGGAGGGCCCCCCTTCCTTTCCAAAACAGAATCTGCATACTATAAAATAACTCATTGTCCTCAACCCCCCCCCCCCCAACTCATAACAACTGTCAGCACGAGCGCCAACATTTTTAGGGCCCTGAACTTTCAAAATAATGTTAGAAAGGTCGAAAGAGCCCCTACAGTTGCTTCCAGGCTTCCACAAGTGAAAGGGGCCATTTTAGCTCTTCCTCACCGAACCTTCCGTAAAGAAGGGGCTCCTAAAGTTCTAGGAGACAGAATTATGAGGCTAATTGATTTGAAAAGGAGGGCCTCACTTCAAACAATTGCGCCTGATTTCAAAAAGATCCGCGTTTTTTAAGGAAAATATACTTACTTAACTTAAGAACAGAACAGGAGGCCTTCACCCCTCCTTTTTTTATTCTTTCTGTTTTCCTTTTTTCCCTTTTCTTTCTTTTTCCCCCTTCTTTTCGTTTTTCGTTTTTTTTTTCTTTTTACCTGGCTGCGTTAAGGGCCCCCAATCGTTCCGGGCCCCACCGCACCTCGGTCCCTGCTGCCCTGTAAGTTACGCCACTGGCACGGACACTCTCCTCCCTGTGTTTATTACACAAACAAACATTATTTTTTTAATGTTTTTTTCATTTTTTTTTTTCTTTTTTTGTTTGACTAATGAGTCTTCAAACTTTTGAGCTTCACCAACTCCGAAGGTTTTCATCACTTAATTGTGGGCCACGATTTTGTGTTTTGTTTATTTATTCACAATGGTGCATACAAATCAGCCATAATACAAAGCTACGAGTAAGTAAATGGCTAAATCAGGTAAATGACTTGTAGTTGGGAATAATAACTTGGAATTTGAAATTAAAATGATGTAATAATAATGCACTCAGGTGGTGAGAGGAAGAAAAAATCACCTGCCTTACCCACCCCCTCTCTCTTAAGTCTAAAAAGAAGTAAGGTTAAAGCACTAGAGGTCTTTTCAGAAGTGTAGGTGCACCTAAAGCAGTAATCTTTGGAATCTTCCAACATTATTTCTCATGTTACATAATAAAAATGAAGGAAAATGAGTTTGAAAGTTGGCTTTTCATTGCGGAACACTTTGAAATTAAAAGATTGAAGTTGAGGGCAAGTTTTGTTTTGATTTGAAGGATTGAAAATTGAAAATTTGCCAAAGATTACGGCCTACACTTCTGAAACGAGCTCTATGCATGTAAGTTGTGAGTAGGAGCAATAATCACGTATCATACTCCACCTCCTTCCAAGCTCATTTATTGGAAATAAAAATAAAAAGCAAGGAGTGCTTAAAAAACATTTTATCACTTTTCTAATATTTCACTTAACGAAAAGCAAAAAAAAAGGATGGGACACTTTCTGAAAGCCACAACAGGCAGCTTTTACCATCTTATTGATTCAAACTTTTCAAAATTAGGATCAAAAGCAACAAGGAATTCATACTTCATAATTAGAATAGTGCATCTAAAATTATGCATAGGTTTCTTAGAACTGTGCATTGGTTTTCACGCAAAAAATAGCTGAAATCGTGGACAGATCCAATACATTTGGCAACCTTAAATTCATCCCATTTGAGCGGCGTATGAGGAACAATCGATTCTTGCTGGTGCCAAGGCCCTTTTACTAATCGATTGTTTCCCATGCATTCAAATGGGAAAAATACACAGTTGCAAGATTGCTGGATCTGCCTTTTGGTTGAAACGGGAGAAAAAAAATTAAAAAAAACATTCACAGATATAATTACATTTTATATCTTATCTGGATCAGTGGCGTGGCGTGTAATTTGGCAACGTGGCAGTTTGTCCATTTAAACCCATGAAAAAGATCAAACTATTGGATGTTCAGTGAACACATTCGCATTCGACCTTTTACATGGATTTAAATGGACACAATACAGCATTGCCAAATTTCATGCAACATCACTGGTATGGATAGGTTATTATTCTCTGGTGGTTAGGAAGATAATTCAAACAAAAGAAGGAAGAAAAAAAAATAGATATGAGCTAGTAGAGAGAAATATGAGATTATTTGCAAAATTGGTAAAGTAGACTTGTAAAAAATAAAGCACAAAGGAAAAATGTAAGTGAAAACAGGAGACAAAGTGAATGGAATGAAATTTATTCATTAAACCATGATTCGAGCTTATTTATAAAAATAAAAAACAAAATACACATTCAAAACAAATGATATCAAAATCGAAATACAATAAACAACAAAAGTACCTACCTGAGCAAAAGCTAGGGTAGCCAAGGTAAATAGACAGGTAAATAAATAAGGCATTGCTAATAACTTTCTAAAATTAGATAAATATAATTAAATTAATCACGAATACTGCAAGAGGTAGTACACGCGATGGACAGAAAAATGAAGTAACTACTCGTTTGATCAGAAAAGCAGATAAAAACAGTTCCTGGAGAGAAATTTACAGAGATAAAGCACATGTAGTAAAAAAGTTTTTTAGATTTGATTGATAAAAATCATAAAAGGTTTGCTTCTCTCTCTCTCTTTCTCTCTCTCTCTCTCTCTCTCTCTCTCTCTCTCTCTCTCTCTCTCTCTCTCTCTCTCTCTCTCTCTCTCTCTCTCTCTCTCTCTCTCTCTCTTTTACTTCACTTTCTCATTCTTCATTTCAACTGGCCGTTTGAGTTTTGAAGCTTATCAGCTCTGGATCGAGAGCTTGCATTCAATGTTCATGAAACGAGACTCCTCAGTGAACAGGTCTATTGACTAGAGGTATAACAATGGTTAATTCGAGATACAGATTGAGTCGACTGACTGATTGACAGAGATTTGAAAATTTAATGAAGCACAGCACACTGAATCACTTTTACATTCATTCTTCTAGACCAGAAAATTTCTTTAGTTTTCTTCGTGATTCATATAAATGTTCAGAAAAAGTTTAGTGTTAGGCATTGATGAGATGAGATTATATGTACTTAGTCACAAGTTAACTGTGAAGCTCAGGATATTGTTAGTTTTTTTCAATTAGATCGGAGTTTTGATTTAAAAAAATGTAGAAATATAAAAATTTAGGTAACATCCAGTATTTTCAATTAGATTGGTCTAGATTTAAAAAGCATATACATTTGATCAGCCGCTCCCTCTTTTTTTGCAAAGATTTCCAACTTGCTGACAAAATTAAATTAAGTAATATTGATGACAGAAGGAATGACAGTTGTGACAACCCCCCATTGGCGGATGCAGGATGAGAGGGGGGGCAAAGGGGGCAATCCCCCCCTTCGACCAAAAAAGGGGGAAAAGAGGGGGGAGGGAAGGTGAAAGAAGGGGGAAAGGAGGAAAGTAAAAAGAAAAAAAGGGTCACCAGGGGGGGGGGGCAAAAATCCCAAATTAGCCCCTCCTGTTCGCGAGGGCTGGATGCGCCAATGCAACCCCCCCCACCTAAAACCTGCCTCTTGCATGACAAAAATGCATTTCTGCCATTTCCGGTTCACTATCGATGAAAAAGGATCCACCGTCATCATCTGAGAAGATATCATCTATAAAGATATTGATGGGTTTATGGGTTCAAAATTATATTATTTTTATTTTTCAACCAATTTTAATGATTGATGTCTCAAAAATTCTGTAGAAAATCGAAGATTCAAAGTCCCCAAATAATACTAAATTTCAGAGAGTGACAAGTGAATTCATCTGAAGGATTGAAAGGTCGGCAGCATTTAGGTGGAATCACACTGAGAAAAGTTTTCCAGTTAATGCAACCGGACGTCTGTTGAATACTTACTTAACCGGAATTCCTGTTGTTCCAGCAGAAACTCCAGTTATTTCAAAAGGAACTCCTGTTGAAGTAACAGTACCTAAGTAAGTACCTATTACCCTTAAGTACCCTTAAGTAAGTACCTATTAACAAGACGTTCAGTTACACCAACAGGAAATTTTTCTCAGTGCACCTCAAATAAAACTGATGACTCCTGACATAAGGAATTTTGTTTCCAGAAGACATTTCTGCATTATATTAACTGTCTCAGTGCTTGGAAGAGAATAATAATAATAATAATAATAAAGAAAAGAGAAATAAATAAGAAAAGAGAAAACATGATTAATTTATACAACAACTTAAACTAATATTCACATTCATTTACATCTTATTTCTTAGAAACTTATTTCCAATTTAAACTTAGGTACCTTTTTTTGAGACAAACAGCTTTAAAAAATACAATAGATTTTTTGAAGTTATGAGTGCTAAGCAATTATAGCAGAGATAACATTTCAGCAAAAATAATCAACAACAGCAACAAATAGCGAGGGTCAATGATATCATGCACCAGTTTTAATCTAGAACCTTCCACACATGCTAATTAAATTGGTCCGAGGCTTTTAATGACACCATCAGTGGTGTCGTGTGCATCAGGCAATGTTGCAATTTGGCCATTTAAAGCCATAAAAAAGGTCAAACTATTGGAGGCGCACAATGCACTCCTTTGAATCAATGTTTTACATGCTTTTTCATGGACTGAGTGCAACGTTGCCAAACGGCACCCGACTCCGCTGGATACCATTGAGGTGGTGCAAAAGAACAGGATGTCTGACAAGGGATCGATTTAAGTCGCTCTTCTCATACTCTTGTTAACCGTAACCACACGACAAAAAATACGAGAGAAATAGAGAAAATAAGGTATTCTTTGGAAAAACCATGTATAAAACAGAGGATGTGCTGCTGTGCTTGTCCTTAAAAATTCATAATTCAAAGTATTATTTCAAGTAGTTCTGGTGAGTCGAGCGGATTGTTCTTTTAGACCTGATAATTGGAGCTGATCCCAGGTAAGATCCCAGGATTATCAGGTAAGAAGATCACCCCCATTTGACTCTTCAAAAATACACATAATAAGAATGGAGCTATTGCAAACTTTGGCTATAAAAGATTTAATAGTCAATTCTGGTGTGAAAACCTCCAAAAATAACAATGGCAGCACTAAAAATTTCCAAGATCCACTCTTAAACTCAATAAACGCTTTTATGTGCACAAGCATAATGGTGACGTAGGGCAGTAATGATGGAAGATTCCTATCTTAATTTCATCATTCTCTGTATGCTGACAAGGATGATTCACAGAGTAGTTAGTCACCAGAGTAGTGATCCACATCCGATGAATGGTGCCATGACACCTGGTGACTCTGGTGTCAAAGGACAGTCGTCTCTTACTAATCACTTTTTGATATAGTTACAGTATTATTAGACAGGAATCTCCCATTATTACTACCCTATGCCACCATTACGCTGGTGCAAATAGAAGTGTTTATTGAGTTCAGGAGTGGAATTCCGAAGTTTTTAATACTGCCATCATTATTTTTGGAGGTTTTTACACTGGAATCGACTATTAAATTGCTTAAAGCAAATGTGTGCCACAGCCCCACTATGGCTTTTTCAGGACAAGCTTGACTCAATTGAGAAGTACTTCGGTAAAAAGACAGATCATACCACGAGTGTACGTTCGTTCTCAACAATTCTAATTTCAAAGTGTTAATGTATAACATTTTGATGAGGAAAAGTGGGTTTTCTTAATTAATTTACAATCAGAGCGTATCTATGTCTACACTAGGTGATTAAGAAAACCCAATCCAACAATTCCAACTAACTCAATAACCCTTCAGAAATCAGTTTATCTGAGCAGAAGGACATCCTCTATTTTGTTCGCCCTTTTACCTTTTACCAAAGGCCTCCAAAGGGCTCCTCAATTGTACCGTTAACTCTATAGGTCAGTTTGTATTGCATTTGCATCCCAATCAATTTTTGAAGCAAGAAACTAATCCATTGGGTCAAGGTTGGCACAGTAAATTTTTGTACTACTCGAAGAACACATTGAGTAACAATAGCAGACCAATGACGAATGATATTACACAATAAGGCAATGAGAGATTCTTTATCTCTCTCCGTTCTCCATTAAAACATGCATGTAAGACAAAGATAAACAAGATGAAAAAACTCCCTCTTTTTATCCTTTTTCATCTTACATATTCAAAGGGAAAATGAGAGGTAGAAAATATCCTGGCTGAGCCACTGTATTACACAAAAAAATGATCAAGAACGATCTTATTCACAAGTAATCTGAGCTGCTTGACAATTGAAATTCTTAAATGTCACTAAAGGAAGGTTATTTCTGGCAGCAAACGAGATATTCTGATTTAAAATTAATCTCCCGTAAGAATCGACATTGATCCTTCTAGTTTTCACGGGTTTTGACTTGACGAATTTTTCGAAGCCTAAATTTTTGCAGACTTTTTCAAAGCTTTCTGTCTTGAAGGGTTGCTTCAGACACTCCGGATGTAAAACACCAAATGATCTTCTTAAAATCATCCCTTCGTTCCTGTAACATGAATGAGAGAATTCAATGACATAATTTTGCAATAAGCAAGAAACTTTGTTCTAAAAAGTCATTTTGATGAACAATTTAAAAAAAAAGGTTGGAGAAGCAAGATAAAACACTAATAAGTTTTCAGGATTCTGTTGAAATTTTGGAAAATTTAGAAATTTTAGACAGTTTAGAAATTTTTGACAGTTTGTTGTCTATCAGACGCACAGGAGTAAGTCGAATCCAACGTTTCAAAATATCTGAACTCATTTTCATTTTTTCGGCCGCGATCAATCATTCAATTACTTCAATTAATATTTTTCAGTGATTCTATGACTCAAGAAGAACAAAGGAAAAAATATTCAAGGATTATTCATACATGCATTGTCCTTCGAATAATTTAAAACGTGAAAGATGATCATGAAACCTTGGATTCGACTTACACCTATGCGTCAGATGGACGATGAATTTAGAAAGGGGTTCATTCAAAATCGGCATTTTTCGCCCACTGCTTGTTTTTGACGAAACTTTGGGTATCGGTTGGGTTTACTATTAGTAGTGGATCCTGAAATTTTCGCGACCTAAAACCAATTTTTAGAGGGGGGGTGGGGGGTCAAAGTTGAAACCTTCAAACTCGAATATCTCGCTAACGAATAAAGATTTTGAAATGTGGTTTGTGCGAAAAAACGCAACATAAAATTTCCTTTCTTTTGACTACCCACATGTTCCACAAAATTTTGAAATTACACTTGCAATTTGCAATTTTTTGATTTTCAGGCTCAAAATTTTTTACAAATTTTGAAATTCTGAAAAAACGCATTCTTCGATTTTGATCTTTACAAGATATGTTATTCTCTAGAAAATTTGCTACAATTTAGTCTAAACCGCATGTTGGGGAAACTTTTAGTTTCTGAGTTATGAATTTTTAAAGTGTCAAAAATCGCTATTTTAGCGTTCTCAGCGACAGCGACGAAACTTAAAAAAAGAATTTCTCCGCTTCTAATCAACAAAACTTGATGAAAATTGAGATTTAGGGGTTTCGAATGTCGTAGAATTCAATTCTGCTATCAGATTTGAAGAATTTTGAAATCCAAGATGGCTACCAAGTAGATGGGTAGGCAGCCATCTTGGATTTCAAAATTCTTCAAATCTGATAGCAGAATTGAATTCTACGACATTCGAAACCCCTAAATCTCAATTTTCATCAAGTTTTGTTGATTAGAAGCGGAGAAATTCTTTTTTTAAGTTTCGTCGCTGTCGCTGAGAACGCTAAAATAGCGATTTTTGACACTTTAAAAATTCATAACTCAGAAACTAAAAGTTTCCCCAACATGCGGTTTAGACTAAATTGTAGCAAATTTTCTAGAGAATAACATATCTTGTAAAGATCAAAATCGAAGAATGCGTTTTTTCAGAATTTCAAAATTTGTAAAAAATTTTGAGCCTGAAAATCAAAAAATTGCAAATTGCAAGTGTAATTTCAAAATTTTGTGGAACATGTGGGTAGTCAAAAGAAAGGAAATTTTATGTTGCGTTTTTTCGCACAAACCACATTTCAAAATCTTTATTCGTTAGCGAGATATTCGAGTTTGAAGGTTTCAACTTTGACCCCCCACCCCCCCTCTAAAAATTGGTTTTAGGTCGCGAAAATTTCAGGATCCACTACTAATAGTAAACCCAATCGATACCCAAAGTTTCGTCAAAAACAAGCAGTGGGCGAAAAATGCCGATTTTGAATGAACCCCTTTAGAAAATTTCAATACAATTACAAAAAACAATTATAGAATTTTTATACAATTTAGAAATTTTTGACAGTTTAGACATTTTAGACAGTTTAGGAGTTTTGGAAAATTGAGAAATTTAAGGAAATTTAAAAATTTTAAATAAAATGTTCATACTTCAGAACTTTGTTGAGGTGAACCTCTACACCACTGAAGCTGACTGCAAACAAATCCGGTTATAATGCATAACTTATTAAATAGCAATGCAGTTTTAACCTCCTCCTATACTAGAACACAGAAGTAGAGGCGGGTTTTACTGGCGAGCTGGGTTCCCCCTCCACTAATCCTCGGAGAATGCTGACTAGTGGTATCGCCATATCCCCTCATTCATTCACGACGCTACCCTGTGGAGTGCTCAAAGAGGGTTGGTGGAAGGGGTAAAAACCAGCTCAGACGAGGAAAGGGAAATAGGCAGAAACCCGCCTATGTTTCTGTGTTCTAGTATAGCTGTAAAATTTGTAAAAAGCTACTGGACCCGTTTAAGCTAAACAGCAGTGATCTGTTCATTCCAAGGGACTATTTTTTCTTACAAAGAAAGAAAAAAAAAAAAAATAGTTTCAAATTACCTATTAGCAGTGTAATGGAAAGACAAGCAAAGTTCTTCGTCTTCTCCTTCAGGACAATCTTTGTGATTATCGCAAATTAAGTCTGGAGGTAAACAACGGTCTGACCTAGAATAATGGAGAAGAGACAGTAATGTGGTGAAAATTAAATAATTTTTTTTTCCAAAAATGAGAGAGAGAGGTAGCTTCTAGACTTCTTGCACCAAATATAAGTTATTATTCTTGAGGCAAAAGTCTTAGAAAAGTTCAGCAAAACAATGGGGCAGTTGCAAGGGTCTGAAATTGAGTGTTTTTTACAAAGAAAATTAAAGTGCTTGATGAGCTGAGAACAATGGTGCCTTTGGTTTTTTCCTAAGTGTCCCGGTTTAGGAGATACACATGAGTAAAGTTGCAAAAAAATCATGGGCGTAGTGACGTCACTACGCGGAAATCTCATTTAAAACAATGTATTTAGGGTCAAAATCTCATTTCCAGAACAATGGGACTTAATTAGAAACCAAAGGGATCTTTGTTCTCAGCTCATCAAGTACTTTCATTTTCTCCATAAAAAACACAACATTTCAGACCCTTGCAACTGCCTCATTGTAAATTTCGAACAAATCCTATTTGTCCTTTCTAAATACATAGGTAATTATTTGATAAATCTGAAGTAACGGAGTAAGTCAATCATTGCAACTTTTCAAGAGAGCAAAAACAAAATTGACTGACTCTTTGGCTTTAATGACTTACGCCATAACATTTTTAGTTATAGCTTGAAAACTATTGAGGATTTGACACTTCTCATATCATCGATTGAAAAAGCACCATTATTGGCAGAGGAATTGATGGAAAACTAATAAGTCATCCTGTCAAATTTCCGACTTATGCCTATACGTCAGATGGACAACAATTTGACTCAAAGACCTGGTTCAATCCATTTAAAATGTTTACAATTCACTAGAAAATTAAACAAATATTTTTTCATAAAGAATGCCTCATTCCATTATTTTAAAACACTTCCTGACTGTCATAAGAGCAGCCACTCAAACCATATGTTTGTTAGGCTGGCATTAATAATGTTTTACAGCAAACAACTGGACTGATTTCTTTAAAAAAAAAAAAAAAAAAAAAAAGTGAACTAAAATGCAACTCCGTCTAAGACAGACGCATAATTAGAGCACAATTTTGAAGAATTTTGTGGTTTTGGAGAGTACCTTACTTGAAAACTTGGGACAAAATTTACTCGTCATCATGAAGACTTTTTCAAAGCACAATCCTCAGATTTATAAATTTTGGTAAGAAAAAAATAAAAAAAAATCTATCAAAATTGAATTTCCACAAGTCAAGAGCAGTAAAATTCATACACGTCAGCGTGCTGACATTTTAGTTAAAAATATCTCGGAAAAATTGAAGGGTCAACTTTTTAGAGTTATAAAAATTTGCAGAGAGAAGACAATAAAAAAATCAATAGTTCAACGATCAATTCAGTTAATCCAATTGTGAAAACAAGATAGAGAGTGACTATCAAAGAAAGACACGGAGATGCGAAAGAAGAGAAGAGGAGGGTAAAATTGAAATTGCTTACTTTTGACACTTGAAAGAATCCTCTAAATCACACAATTTTGGACAATCCTCCTCGTCAGATTTATCGTAACAATTTAGTTTATTATTACAAATTAGACCGGGTGCTTTCAGTTTCAAAAAGTCTACACATCTGAAATTGCTGCAAGTTTTGGGCTCGTCCAAACCATCAGGACAGTTGAGTTCACCATCACAGATAGCTGATAATGGGATGCACGAGTTATCGGAGCACTGGAGTTGATCGACTGCACACTTTTCTGAAAATAAAAAAAGGGGATTTGTTATTTTCTAAATTTGTAAGTACTGAAATTTCCGTTAGAGTATAAAACAGAAAAGAATAGCAAAAGTAATCGCTTCAGTTAGGTACTTCTTTGACGGAATGGTTTTAAACCTGTGATGTTACTCCTAATCCTGCATTAAAGTTTAACAGAAATAAGAAGATAGAAATGAATGACTTAACCTTTGAAGACATACATTTCATCAAATTTTAGGTCTAAAAAGTTTCTATTAAAAAGCTAGAAAATTGAAAATGCTCAAAGTAAGTTCAGATGATTCCAGGGTCGATTAGTTCAAACCGTGGACATCACATCACGCTGCTCAAAAAGTTAACAATTTTTGACTAAAACAGATAAATTTACACAAAAAGCACAAATTTGAGGAACGTCAGCACCTGCAAACATACTTCAGGAAGATATCCTGAAAGTTTCAATCTAAAACACTAAAAAATTAAGCAGGAAATTAAGAGATACGACAATTCCCAAAAGCCTCAATGAGTGCAAGTGAGGCAGACAGACATATTATCACTCGCACTCACTTTCACTCACTATTCTCTCAGCTTATGGTTTCGTTAATTATCTATAGCACCTATATTATTACTATGAACTTGGTGGGGTGATGAAGGGACAATTTCATCTTACTCATAGTCACCATACTAGAAATAGTTCACTATCATCAGCACTAGCCAAGAAGTCTAACCTCCTACAAATAGGTTTTGTGTACTTTTCCAAATTACCTTCTACCCTTAAACAAACATATAACGCACCAGGATTCCTTTGCTGATTAAAAAGATACCTCTACCTTTTTTACCTTAACCACATCAGTGGGTACTAAAATATGTAATTTGCTGCTTGTAATAACTTTTTCCATGTCCTGTATCCTTTCTCTCTGTATATGACACATTTTTAAAGCCTCGCTGTGCAAGTTATGCAAATAAAGACAATTTCAATTCAAATAATTTACAGTAAAAGCTCGCTGTGTCGGACGCTCAGTTACTCGGATTTTTCGCTGAGTCGGATTTTTTTCCCGGTCCCTTGAATTGCCCCATAAGACCAATGTAAAAAACGTCGGCATAAGTCGGATTTTTCAGAGTCGGAATTTCGCTTGTCTCGGATTTTTTTCCGGTCCCGCGATGACTTTTTTTTGTTGAGTCGGACAAAATTGCAGATAAACGAATAAAAGGAAGTCCAAGAACAGATTGCCGAGTTCAAGTTTTTGTGTGCGTGTTTATGTCATAAATCAAACCAGCCGATCCCACCTTTCATCTCCACCACACGCCGACTTCGCGGCGCGGCAGTGAGTGATGCATCGTGATAACACTGCAAGGACCCCGAGGAGAGTTTCCAATACGATCGGCATTTAATGAAAGACGACTCCATGCCACAGGGCCAAAAAAATGTTGAGTCCTCGCTAAGTAGCTAAGCAAGAGGTACGTGCTATGTAAAACGTACGGTCGGCAAACGTTCGCTCAACATTGAGGTTATGTAGCACTCCCCGTACACCCTTCGCAAGTCTCGGACGTAAAAGACTTCGAGGATTAGAAGTCTTTTGGTCCCGGAAAGGACCGACTTTTTTGGGCCCAGCAGTGTTGCCATGGTGGCATCATTATGCTAGCCGGAAACGGAAGACGAAATACGACAGGGTGACAAGATGAGGAAACTGATCGGAAACAAAGGAAGAATGGCACGCAACACCAAAGTCTTGGCGCGACACGGCACACTTGGACACTTAGGAGAAGAAAAAGGGGGGGGGGGATCGGTGAAAAGTAAACAAAAAAATGCAGAGTTCAGCAGACCAGATGATTCATCAACGACACGAGAAAATCTCTTGCGTCGGTGTGATATTGTGATACCTCCCCCCTCTCCTTCATACTAGATGCTGCGTCCGAAAAGACCAATTCCTTCAGACACCTCCAGCGCGAGCGCCAACCAGACCCAGCCGCGAGCCGCTGTCGTGCTCGTGGCGCCGGTTCAGCGGCAGGCGGCCCGCGGCAGTCATCGTGTCGCAACGAAGAATCTCTATTGCTTCGCGGTAAAATTGATAAGACACCCCTCGGGAGTTTGTTTAGTTAAGCGGCAAAACCTCTTTTCCCACATCCGAGTTGCTGACACAAGTGTTGGGTACGAAATCGCCAAGAAAATACTGGTTTTTCGGGAAACTTCGCGCTGAGTCGGATTTTTTGGGGAAAAATCCGACTCAGACGTAATTTTCATGAGTCGGACTTTCGTTAAGTCGGATAAATGCCGTGGTCCGAAGACGATCCGACACATCGAGCTTTTACTGTACGGCTTTAATTCTCAATCAATTTTGCTCGTTTCGGGCTCAAAAAATCCATAAAAAAATTTTGTAGGTGTTGACGTTCTTAGATTTTGCATTCTTCCTTTGTTTTCAATTTAAATGCCTAAAACACAACTTTCCCTAAAAGCTACAAGTAGCGCCATCCATTGGATTGGAATCTGGAAAGTGTTTACGTTAGAAAAAAGTTAATTTACCACAAGCTGTTGAAGAGGGATTATTTATACAAAACTGGTCCTTCATCTCATTGGCATACTGGCTTTCATCCTCTTTCGTGATGCAGTCAGGATGGCCATCAAACACTTTATCCCATTTGACACAATTTCCAAAATCACACCAGAGACCTTCACATTCCAAGTCAGGCAACGTTTCAGTAATGTCTACATCTGAAAATACCATGTTATTAGAACAAAATAAAATTACTGCAGACAGTTTGTTAGTTTATGACACTTCTAACCCTGGTTTTGGATTTTTGGTAGCTTCATTAACAACTGAGAAAAAAAAATAGGGAAACTTACTTTCCGGATGACCCTCGTAGTAAGACAAGATAAAAAAAAAAATGGATCATCGTGTCACTTGTTACAGTTTAAATCTTAGGAGTTTACAGGGATTTATCATAAAATGCATGCAATATTCATTTAATCAAATAAAGAAATATGACAGAAAAAACAAACCAGCGACGACTTGAACAATAAATAAAACAGGAACGGTTGAATTCCAGCATTTTACCCGTTCCTGTCTTCCTGTTTCATCTGAAACTTTTGTTTCCTACTGAGAGCTAATACCGGAACAGCATCGACAATAAACTTGAAGCGTTGACAAAATACAAAAATATTACCAATGAAACCTTCGCTTGTCTTTGCGCCAAGCAGATTTGTATTTGCACACTGGCAAGACAGCTTCCTACCCCTCAAATGAGCAAAATGGTTTTAAAACGAGCATCGCTGGTACGGCACGCTTAAAAAAAAATCAACATTTTCCATTGTAATAAAGTATGAATGATTTTGCACAGATCACTTACTTTTTAGAAGTTGTGGGACATTGTCATAAAGCGGTTGACCACTTTGTAGTTTCAAAAAATCAGATTCACAACGAACAGGTTCTGTAACTCGTGCAGCAATGTACCAACCATACTGTCCAAGACACGTGACATCTCCTAAGTGTAGAGGTTTTGCACTATCCTGATGAAGGAACAAAGACATTTTAAATACTGAACATTCAAACAAACAGAAAAGAATTGAAAAAATAAGTGGTGAGTTTTTTTGAGATGGTTAGAATTTGTCTAAATTTGAAGAAAAAAAGCTTGAATAAAAAGTAAAATATACACAAGTTTGCTTCCGTTGATTAGCTGTATTTTTACATTTTTTTTTAAAGGCCTTGCTTATTTTATAACAGATATGCTTATTCTCAATTACTTTTTTTTTCATTTCAGAATTGACTTCAACAACTCACAAGAGAATGGGTCTATTGCGCATCTTTTTTTCATTTCATTTCCTTTAAGTACTTGATGAAAGGAACTCGTAGTATTTTTTAAAATTTTTTTAAACAAGGGATCATGAACTAAAATTCTTTGTAAGTAGCAAAAATTACTAGTGATTTGAAAAGGTTTCATTTCTGCAGGAAACTCAATGACATCATAGTATATTTCCGGCGGAGCGATCCAACTGAAATTAAATCACTGCTAATAATATGCGTAGTAGTTACTCTTCTGACATAAGCGCCATCAAATAACTGTGTAAGTATATGACTATTCATGTTTCTTGTAGAATTATTGGCGCTGATGGATGATGGATTTTGACAAGTTTGTATTGGACACCGTTTTGCATAGTTAATTTAGCTGACAGCAGTGATTTGATTTCAGTTGGACCGATCCGCCGGACCTATACTATGACGTCATCGAGTTTCCCGCTATTACTGTTATTTTCAAATTTGTTATGCAGCAAGCCTCAACTAATTGTTACTTTTTTTCAATCACAGAGAAAGTTTCATAAGTGTTTGTTGTTTCCATCAGTTTTCTCGTAACATTTTACTTCAGAATCAGTTATTTCAGGCTCTATAGCAAAAGTGGGCCACAGACCCATTGGCATTGACATCTCACAAGAGAATTGTTGGAAGATGAGGTTTTCTTAAGTCCATCATGTGTAAATAATAAACACTGAATACTTACAGTACAATCTGATTCAGAGAGTGAAAAGGAAAAGCATCTATGTCCTTTGCACTCTGCTTCTTGCGCAGGGTTTAGGAAAACACGTGAACTTGAGTTTTTACCATCCTGCATTATAGCCACACACCTCTCATCACTTCTTCCAGAGTCATCATAGTTCCTGCAAAAAGTTGAATTCCTTAAATGATGATAAAAAAAAACAACAGACTTTCAAAATCCCTTCTCTTTTTCGAAAATTTGTGTCTAAAAGTTTGAATTTTATTTTCTGTTTATGCTGTTGGTATTTTTGATCAAATCCTATTTCCATGTACATAATTTCATGATAATTTTTCAGAGATTTTAACCCACTTGTTGTTTACCTCAAATCATTATAGAGAAGAGCAAATAAAGCAGATTTTTGGCCCGAAAAATTGTCAAAATTTCACTTGTGGTCTAAAAGTTTGAGTAAAATGGCTCTCTTTACTTTTAAAGGCATGCATTTTTAGGTTTGAGTGATGTTCACTAATTATTTGAACTTGAATGATGCAAATTACCACAACAAAGTGGGTCTTCCGCAAAAAAAGGCCTTTTTTCAATAAAAGTATTGAATATTTAGATGTAAGCCGGACATAGTTCGGTTTTCTCCTTAAGATATATTATTAGGCTTCTAAAAATGGGTAACAGAGTTAGAGATAGTCACCAAACTATGTTCAGCTTGTGCTTAAATATTACTTTTCTATAACTTTCTTACTAACTTTCTTTATTTTTTTCTTCCTATAACTTTTCTGACTTTGTGAAAATGGGAAAACTTTAACAAATTCAATTAATATCAGGGCAGTGATAGTTATGTTGCAACCTGGCCACCTGCACAACCATGGCATATGTTTTACAACAAACGTAAAATTCATACATTGCTGTTTCAGCAACTATGCATATTGCGATTTTAGTGATGCATTTGCAGGCCCGGATTTTAGCAAAACATAATCGCTAAAATAGCAATGAAGGTGGGTATTTCAGCAATATTTTTTTTTTTTTTCAGTGATTTCCTGAGAGATGGCATGGAAGAGAAATCAATCACCCTTGTAAAACCAACTTCCAACCAATCACTATCCGATAAAATTCTAATCAGGTGTCGACATAGGATTAGCAAAGATTTGAGGATAGGTTAAAGGCATCTGATGAACAGAAGTGTTGATATGAATAGTCTAAACTTACAAATTAGATAAGAAAAGAGGTTTCACACTGGCACTAAGTTTGACAGGATCTTTCAGATGTAAAATGGCTGCTTTAGTAAGTGGTTCAATGGTTATATTGTTGACTGGTGTGATTTGTTGACCAGGAGGAGTTATGGAAGGTGACAAACTACTTTGACCAAATACCGCCATGACTGCTTGGTCTCTGAAATTTAAAAAAACTTCATTAATCAACAGACAAGATAAATTGAAGGTAAGAGGTCAGCAAAATTTCAATTCAGAGGTAAAATGAATTAATCGTGAGATGAGTTTAATCTAATTAGAAATATTTTAGATAATTCAACCAGTCTACTATATTTTACTTTTGCAAAAAAAAACTGTACGTAAAATTTGTATAGTCTATAGTTGTCCTAGCAGAATGTTTAAAAAAAAAAAAAAAACCTTTTGCAAAAGGCATTGAAAAAAAAAATACATTGTCCAAGAGTTATTGAAAGTACAGGGACCTCACTTTTCTTACAGCACATATTTCAGTTGAGTGTTAAACAGCTGGTGTTAAAGGTGAAGGTAATAGACGGTTTTAGTGATGACTTGGTGATGACGTCATCTGGTGATGAGTATTCCAATATAAGACAAACTGCCTCTCTCTCTCATATAACCCCTTTGTACTGCTATCTCACTCTCATTTCAAAAATTGTATAAAGAAACATCTTTTGTGAAATTTTATGGAAGAAATGAATTCCTCAAGGCATTTTAATGCAATTTTGAAAATAATAAGTCATTAAACAAGGCCCTGTACACGAATTTCGAAACTAGAAAGAGATGGATACACATGGGGGTCACAGGAGAGCAAATGAGATAGTTTGGAACGCTACTCGAGTTTTGTCCCAACCAGTTGCGACCCATGAGTGCATTGTTGTGATTGTTGGCTAACCGTTGACTTTGTACTAAAACCGTCTATTATACATGCACCACTGACTTTTCAATAATTTCAAGAACTTGTTTTACCTTAGATAAAAGTGAATCATAAACTTCGATTTCTTCTTGCATCAACAATCACATTTTGGAAAAATTTACAACTTAGGAAAGTACATTGCTCAACATTTTTGGACATCCCCTATCCCCTCCCCCCCCTCAAAAATACAAATTTCAGGTGAAAAAGGGTATTCTTGACCAATATTGTGCGTAAACCTGATTTTTGGAAGGAATACAAATTTTAAGGTCAATTTTTTTTTTGGGTTAAACACATACCATAAAAAGAATAGGCAAATTTTCTTCCTCGAAAAAACATGATTAGACTTCCTCTTTGCTTCTTTCCTCTTTAGATATCCGAAAATTGAATCATAGCTCTTCACGAAAGATACTGCGGCCTTTCAAAACTGTTTTCTTACCTTACTTTGATGCTTTGTGATTGATTTAAATTCTTCACAAGAGTGACAAATCAAACTGGATTTTGGGGAGAATGCAGGACTGAAAAGGCATAATGGGGATGTTGCAAACTTTTGCTGTGAGCAAATGAATAGTCCAATCTGATGTGAAAACCAGCGAAAATCACACTACGAGAGTCTAAAATTCAGTAATATACTCAAAAAACTGCTGTAATGGCAAGATTGTAATGGCGGTTCAACGCAGGTATCATGGGCGATTCCTGTCTAATTTGTCCTTTTCTCTACGGAAACAAAGATATGTCTCAAATTAGAGAGGAATCTCCCATGATACCTGCGTTGAATTGCCATTATGCCCGATTTTGAGAGTAAATTTTGTGATTGTTTAGTGTACTCATCGTCATTTTGACAGGTTTTTATGCAAAAATCAACTCTTCAATTCCCCGGTAGCAAAAGGTTGCAAGAGCCTCATTCACCTTCTAGATCTTGCAGCCAAATAAATTGACAGGTTATCTAAAGCTGAGACCTAAATTAAATTTGCAGGGAAAAAATTGATTAAACTACCTACTTTAGTTCGAAGTCACAAGCAGGATCAGCAAGCAACCATTGATAATCAATAAGAATAGCTGGACAGTTCCATGCACCATCTACGTATATATTAGCTTGCCATGGATTAGGTTCACCGATTAGCTTTGTTGAGCATTTTACTAGAACTCCATCACAATTTTCTTCCCTACTAATTGCACTTCGCTCCGCATTCTCATGGCCACTGGAATATTTGGTACAATGAAATAAGTATGGTAGTACATAATTAGAAATCAACCAACAAATTCAATATCCTGAGTTGCCCTCAAAAAGTTTCATAGTGTAAAGATTGTGAGCCTTATTTACTGTTCATAGTTTAAAATTTATTGAATACTAAATCAGCACGAAAACTTCATTACAAAATGACACTAGTTTGTTTTGAGTCAAATATTGGTGGATGGCATGCATAGGGGCGTGACTTTTTTTCATTTTTGGCACATGCCAAGCTACACCCGTCTGCCTCGTCTATCTTTTAATGTTTTCAAAATGTGGCGGTACTTGTGCAAACCCCTTTTTATTAAAAATCAAATTTTGACAGTTCACTCCATCTTCATTTTAGAGCAACTAAAACTTGTGGAAGAGAACCCCAGGGACTTTGTCCAATTCAAGAAGGATCATCCCTATAACACCACACGGAATGCCAACATTCAGCTATCTTCTGTAGGCTCAGGTCGCTATGGTACCAAGTTATGCTCACTGGCAGCTGAAAGCTTCAATAAGGTACCTGCGGGCTGATTCTGCTCATTTGGACGAGACAAGACGAGATAGGAAGAAATGATGAATCCCATTGGGTTAAAAGGCGTCACGTGACAGATTTGAAGTCATTGAAGCTGCGCGAGTACGAGCTCCGAGTCATGAATATGAAATGAATGACTCGGAGCTCGTACTTGCACAGCTTCAACGATTTCAAATCTGTCACGTGACGCCTTTTAAACCAATAGGATTCATCGTTTCTTCCTATCTCGTCTTGTCTCGTCCAAATGAGCAGAATCAGCCTGCAGATGGGCTGAAGAAAGAACAGAACCCTCAAATCTTCCTCAGAAGGGCTAAAATGCTTCTACTGGAAGGGACTTATTACTCTCTAAGTGAATTTTTTGAAAATTAGGTTGGTTGAAATTAAAATTAAATTATGTTTTGTTACTTTACTATTTAACTGATATGATTTTATTGACGTGTGTAATGACATACAGGGTGTAACAAAACTATAAGTACATATTTTCAGGGCGTGTTTTAGAGGTAAAAATAAGAATTTTTTACCTATAAACATTGGTCCAAAAATGCTCCCCTTTTGAGCTACAGCCCCCCAAAGTTTTAAAAAATGTATGGACTTTTTAGAATAGCGACCACTATTGTGAACCAAATGTCTTGAAAATTGGTGTCCTGGAGTAATTTTACAAGTATAATCCAGTAATGACCTCGACAAATTCAGAAATTAAGTCTGACTGTACTTTTCAGGCAATCTTGTACTTTTAAAAGCACAAATTCTCTGTTACCGATGAAAAATTTGAAAAAGTATTACTAGAATCAGGTGGGAAAAACTCTTAGAAAGATTTTAGTCTCTTGTATCTTTTCGATACGACGCATTTTAAGCGAGATAATTGATGCGCAATGTGAAAAAGTGCTTTTACCATGGTGAGTGGCAGTGAGTATGCAACTCGCCACTCCGCTGCTTCTTTGGGCCGCCCGCCATAGTAAAAGCGCCAACTTTTTCAACTTGCGAAGCAATTGTCTCGCTTAAAATGCGTCGTATCGAAAAGATACAAGAGACTAAAATCTTTCTAAGAGTTTTTCCCACCTGATTCTAGTAATACTTTTTCAAATTTTTCATCGGTAACAGAGAATTTGTGCTTTTAAAAGTACAAGATTGCCTGAAAAGTACAGTCAGACTTAATTTCTGAATTTGTCGAGGTCATTACTGGATTATACTTGTAAAATTACTCCAGGACACCAATTTTCAAGACATTTGGTTCACAATAGTGGTCGCTATTCTAAAAAGTCCATACATTTTTTAAAACTTTGGGGGGCTGTAGCTCAAAAGGGGGGCATTTTTGGACCAATGTTTCTTTAAAAAAACTTCTTATTTTTACCTCTAAAACACACCCTGAAAATATGTACTAATAGTTTTGTTAGACCCTGTATACTGTTCTCACTTACAAACTTTGGAAAATAAAAAAATAAATAAAATAAATACTTCTTCGCTCATAAACAGTGACTAATAGGAATTCGATTTTGAGAATCTAAGTTGAAAGAGTAGCTTAAAATGCATTTACGTCATTCAACAACTCAAAACAGCAAAATTTTGAATACACCCCTTATGCATGCAGACAGTCAAAAACAGTTTTTTTTTTTTAAAAAAATGAGAAAATTACACATTTTTGACATTTTGTTAGAAAAGTTACAATAAATATTTACAAAAATAGAGAGACATTTTTCTTCATAACAGATGAAAAATGGAAAGAAAAAAACTTTTTCAGATCTCGAAACTCACTCAAAACCAAGTTCGACACAAGTTCGATTCGCCATATTTTTGACAAATGCTTCGTCGTCTGTTTCATCCAAACAAATATTATGCCATCGGTCTTCAAAGTTATTAACAATTACTCCTAAGGCTTTTACAGGCAATCTCCCATACTTATCTGGCTTTTCATCCACACCAGCAGAAGATAGAGCATCTGAAAGAAAACATACAGAAGCAGTAAATGGATTAAACCGAGCAAATCAAAAAATAAAGAAAAATTATGTGGAGCTCTCTTTGATATAATTTGGTTTCCTAGCTCAGACAAATTTCTCACGATGAATATGTGTGTAGATATTTTTTCAGGGTTGTCTGCTAAAAGTATCAGTTTTAGGACTGAATTCTTCAGATTGTTTGTCATCTAATTTGTTTTGCATCTTGTTTCTTTTCGTGTGTGTGTTTAGTTGCCGTTGTAGCGTTTGTTCCTTTTTTGTTAAATCTTATTTTTAGTATTTTGAACATTTTCGATTACTCATTGATTATTTTAATTTGTTTCCAAATTGGACAAACCCAAGACCCTGCTCGCTTACATTTTTTGCTGCGAGCGATTTTTTATTCTCCTATTAATTTATATTGTTTGTTAAAATATTATTGTTTGTTTCTGTTCTAGGAGAATAAAATTTCTTTGATTTATTTTCATGAAATAAAGTACATATTACAACCTTGATCTTAACATTTTTCTGTTTACTTCTTGTAGAAAGAAATTAATTGTTTGACTGCCCAGATTATTTTTAAAAAATGTTGCAGAAAACAGGAGAAACGATAAGTTTTTGGATACAGCGGTCAACACATAGCCTTTCCCTAAACTTAAAGCAAAAAATATAAAAAATAAATTGTAAAATGCACTTTACGACATAAAAATATAGCTCTTTAAGGTGATTTCAGGCAAAACTTTACCAGATTTCAATCCGATGGATGTTGCCACGACTCACTTTTCAAGAATGTCAAATTTTTGGCATTTAAAATTGAAAACAAAGAAAAAACGCAAAATCCAAGACTGTCTTCACAAGTGTAATTTTTTATGGATTTTTGAGCCCAAAATGAACAAAATTGGTTGAGAATTAAAGCTGTAGTAATATAAAAGGAATTTTGCCATAAACTCAGTGAGAGCAAGTGAGATGTAGTATATCCATCTGCCTCATTTGCACTCATTTGGGCTTATGAGAGTTTTCTTATTTCCAATATCCTGACTTTATTTTTTAGTGTTTCAGCTTGGAAATTTTAGGGACTCTCTACACTAGGTGTAGACAATTCTCAAAATTGTGCTTTTTGCATAAACTTGTCAAATCATAACCAAAAACTGAACACTTTTTGAGGAAAGCAACATGGTGCCAATATTTGGAACCAGTCGGCCCTGAAATCATCTTAATAAGTTTCAGAATTGAGAGAAAATTTCTCAGAATACTCACAACAATTTTCTTCATCTTCCTTGAACCGACAATCTGCGTTATTATCACATCGCAACTCCTTTGGAATGCAAGTTTTACTTCTGGCACAGTTAAATTGCTCTTCTGAACAGATGGCTATAAAAATACCAAATTTTGTTGTCAAAATTTAATTATGGAATATTAAAATAGGAATAGATTGATGGAATTTAAATACAAAATTGACAACCAAGTCCAATACCAGTTTGCAAAATCAATGTGAGGATCACACAACAAGAAAATAAATCTCTGCCGCAGGACTGATGAATAAACTCAACTCATACAAATCAGCCTGTATCATAGTTCACAAATATGAGAGATATACTAGCGGGGACAACGATACAAGGCCAAGGTATGCAAAGCGCAATGCACAGTATACCAGCCAATACATGAATTAGGTGTGTGTTGCTTATTGCATATCCTGGCCAGGTATCTTTGTCCCCGCTAGTACATGCAGTCACATAAGTCCTGCATCGACCATTTGACGCAATCCGCATTACACGTTTAAACAACCCTCTGTTTCCTTTCTTTCGTTCTCTGAAAATCGAGAAAGGTACAGGTAACATGTAAAGCAGGTTGCTGTAAATTGTTGATTCAAACTTACGTGACTGCTTGTAATGCATGCACAAAGATATCTAACCAGGGTATGCAACACGCAATACACAGTATACCATTAAATACATGTATTAAGTGTGTTGTGTGTTGCATACTCTGCCCTGTTATCATTGTCCTTGCTAGTACCTACATGTAAAGCCAGTTTTTGTTTCCTACAATTGGTCAAAATTAAAAACTTGTAAAAGAAATTGGGTAAACGATTCTTAGTGGCTTGCAAAGAACATGAAATTAAAGCAGGCAGTGTGTACTGTAGAGAGTTTACAGAGACACCTCTAAGAAAAATCTTGATGTTCTCTACTTTTTCAGCACAAAAATTTGTCAAATATTAGAGAATTTATTGAAAATTAGTAGATGTATAAGGTACCTTTTAAATACTTCACAGAATCTTAGGGTAGGCCTTGCTTTTAGGTACTGCACACTACTGCGGATTAGTAATAATAGACTCTCTGTAAGCGCACGGACATTCAGAAAAAGCTCCTGGTTATATCTGTTTACCATTTAACAATTTAACAATCCATTAATGACTTTAAAGAAGTCCCCTTTGTAGCCGCCTTTTAAATTACAGTCAAATCTCAATAATTCGAACATAGATAATTCAAAGCTCTCGTTAGTGCGAAAAAACCATGAGAAAACCTTGATAGTTCGAAAAAAGTCAATGTTTTCCCCCCCTCAATGCTTCAAATTTTTCTGAGCCCAGCCTAGAATAATTACCTCCGTGAATCAAAAGTTTATGACAGGACTCTTTAATTCAAAAATTCTGGCAAGTCACCATCGAGAAGATGCAAAAGTACTGCAAATTTTCTTTTACTCAGTACTGCAGTACTGTAAACTTTCCGGAGTAGCAAAAGCAGGTAAGAACCGGTAGGTAACAAACAAACGGATGTGGGTGTAAGTAATGGGTGGGTTTTGGGGTCAGATGGAACTCTCTATTCCAGACCAAACTAACGGACTTCTTCTCAACCGAATGAAGTCCAGCACTTTTCATTCATTTTATTAAGTAAATAAGGCAACAAAGTTTGTAAATAAATCTTCAATTTGAATCTTTTCAAAATCTCTTTATTTCGATTTTTTTTCAGCCCAGCCCTCCTAATTCGAAAACCTCACTCCTTCGAAACTCACGTTAATTCAATTTTTTCTCCAGTCCCTTGAATTTCGAATTATCAAGAGTTGACTGTATTTCTCTTTTGCAATCTCAAGCAAATCAGACAGACTTAGGCAATTTTTTTTTTTTAAAAAAATACAGCAATTTTGTGATGGCATTTCCTTGGGTTTAATAGCATCGAATCCAAGCATTTTGTGAAGAGCCACTCCAGGCATTTCATTTTTGCAGGGGTGAAAAAGACGAGGAGTCAATTAAACGAGAGAGGGAAAATTATATTTAACTCACCATCACAGTCCATTTCATCTGATGAATCCTCGCAATGAATAATACCGTCACAAACAGCAGAGGAATTCAAGTTTAATAGATACTCTTGGCAAGAGCAAAGTTGTTCATCACTTTTGTCGAAACAGTCTGGAACGCCATCACAACGTTTGGTCCTCGATATGTACTGTTCGATTCTAGAAATATAAAACAGGAGAGGTTAAATTTGAATTCAAGATGTATTCTAAGGTTTGAGAAGGATCACTTGACATTTAAAGATAGTTTAAATTGTATTAATCATATCAATCAAATGATTATTGCACGTTTTTGCATTGATTGTTCTTTTCCATGCACCAAAGCTGAGGAAATGGGAGTGATAATTATACACACATTTGCCGAGTAATCACAATTGTCGTTCTTTCCGAGGGTTATTTTACAGATTTAACAAATACAGTTCAGAGCTGATTTCTACAAGTCAGCCATCATATAAAGCATAAACCTGGTATTACGACCTCTGGTTAGGTGATAGTTTGGTGGTGGTTAGAGCTCTAACCTCAGGTATACAAGGAGTGGCGTTTTACAACCTCTAGTTAGGGGTAAAGCCTCTTTTGTTCTTACCCTTAAACCAGTAGGTTGGCTGCCTTGTGGTTGAGTCAAACTATTGGTTTGGACAAACCAAGGTTCGTAATACCGGGTCTTAGTTATGGAAGAATTATCTCTAATCGAAATGACCCAAAAGTTGATTTCAAATCTGTGAAGACTACGTTCAATTACCATCTAAAGGTTTGATAATTACCGATTAGGTACTTAGGAATCGTGTAATCGATTACACTCCAATTTGCTCAACTTTGACATAAATATTCTTAATTTCCACTTCAGAAGAATTTAAAGGATTAACTTTCTTACAGATAAAAACTTTTAAAGAGGACAACAATTGGGTGATGAATTTATAGACAGAATCTTCAATTTGCTTGGCTGCTTATTTTTTTCACCCCCTCCTTCATTCAATTTTAAATTCCCAAATTGATAAATTGGAGGTTAAAGTTACAAAATCCAAAAAAGATGGTAGGAAAATTTTCAGTTTATTTGCCTCCTTTGAGGATTGATAATTAAGTACTGAGACAAAGACAAGTTTCACCTTGGGGAAATCATTTTATTCTGCTTTTGACATTTTTCGAATATTTGTTTGAATGATGTTATAAAAACAAAAAAAGTTTTAAACTTTGCGACTAACCTCCCTAAATTTTATTTATGAATTTATTTATTTATTAATTTTTAATCCCCCATTTCGTTAGATAAAAGTAGGTAACAATAAGAGATGTTACCCCATAGTAAGTTAAGTAAATAATAGTAGTAAGTAGGAAGTTAAGTAAATAAGAGCAGTAAGTACATAAGTTAAGGAGTTAAGTAGGTACTTAAAAGATATTTTTATTTGTCTCTCACAAATAAATTAAAAAAAAACAAAAACTTTGAAACTGATTGTCATAAAACTTGAAAAAGCAAAATGAACGTTCTTTCTTTTGAAAAAAAAGATTCTCTTAAAATTAATTATAGACTGATTTTCTCAAGATTTTGAACTATTTTAAAATTTTCGGCGTTCATTTCAACACTATTCTAAAAACTTTCGGCGTTCATTTCGACACTATTCTACGTTCTCATACTGTTTAGTTATGAATAAAAAGTTATTAGGTATTATTATTATCATTATTATTCTATTACCATCCCAGGAATAAAAAAATAGCTAAAATACAAATCAATAAATACGTACGATTTACAAGTGAAAGTTTTGGGTAAATTCAGCTTGGTTTCATACATTGTAAACGGTTGGTTGAACTTTTTGCCCTTCCTGTTGTCTTTGGATCCCTTGGAACTAGTATCTTCAGAGCTGCCTACATTCTCAATTGTTGCAACGGTAATACCGGAAAGAGGAGACGCAGTGCTTGAAGCTTCATCTTTGAAAGGCGACATGGTGGCCGGTGCATAAGAGCTTGATGTTTGCTCATTCATCTTGGTGCTGAAAGTCTGATCTAGGCTGTCTAAGTTCTTGGCTGAAGATTCTTCACTAACAAGTTCACTGGTTGCTGTTGAGGTTGCAACATTTTTTTCTGAATCAGTGGTGGGCTCTGATGTTGATTCTGGTTGAAAAGTAGTAGTAGCGTAGGACAATAGCTTGGGAGTTCTACCTTCATCAATTTCAAAATCGCTCGAGTTCTCTCCTCCTGCGGTTTTCCCTTGGACATCCTCGGTTTCAGCAGATTTTGA
This sequence comes from Trialeurodes vaporariorum, assembly GCA_011764245.1. Taxonomy (NCBI): domain Eukaryota; kingdom Metazoa; phylum Arthropoda; class Insecta; order Hemiptera; family Aleyrodidae; genus Trialeurodes; species Trialeurodes vaporariorum. The sequence continues at coordinate 42,173,848 of VMOF01000024.1, forward strand.
TTCAGTTGGTGCTGACGTACTTTCTGTTGAAGGTGAAACTGATGAAGATTCAGTGATAGACTTGTCTCCTTCAGTTGATTTCAAAGGGTCAAACGTGTTTGTTTCTGCGTCATCTTTTTCTTTTGATGTTTCTTTTTCAGTGGTACGTTCCTCATCTGATGAACCAACGTTGGTTAAAGCACTTGGAGTTGTCACATCAAGCTCTGTAGTTTTCTTGGATTCCTCTGCAGGAATTTTCTTTGGTTTTCGATTTGAAAGGCCCTCTTCCGATGAGTCTGAAGAAGGAGGTTTATACGTAGACGTTATTCTCGACGTTGTTGGCTCTATCTCAGTTGTAGAATAGCTTTCAACTTTTTCTGCAGTCACTTTCTCTTTGGATTCGATTGATTGAGATGTGGTAGCGTGAAACAAAACTGTTGAGTCTCCATCAGTTGTTGAGGGACTGGAATCAGAGGAAATTTTTGTGTCAAAAGGCTTCGTTGTTGAAGTATAAACAGGAGCGTCGGGGTTGGTTTTAGTTTTTTTTTCTGACTTTGATTTTCCTTCTCTTGAAACGGAAACTGTGACGCTTGGTTCTAGACCTTTTGTTTCAAGTTGAGATGCTTCAGTGGTCACAACATCTGAAAATGGTTTACTCGAACTGAACGAAATTTTCGAGACAGTCAGAGTTGGAGTTGTCGCATGATCAGAAGCTTCAGTTGTGGTCTTCATTTCTTCCTCAAACTTTGCTTTGCCTTCTCTTGGATGAGATTTCAGATTGACGGTGCTGCTTGAGTCATGAGGGGTGGACTTTGGAGACTTTGGTAGAGGAGTGACCGGTGAGGAGGTCGTAGAACTTGATGAGTCTGATTTTTTGGTGTCCGAGGATTCCTGCGTTGTTGAGTGAAAGGAGGTGTCAGGAGTTGTAGCAGTTACTTCGTCTGTTTTGGATTTACTTTCTTTGCGCTTTTTTGAATCAAAAGTGCTTTCTGAATTTTTTGGTGTAGAAGTCACTATAGGTATGATAGTTGTAGAGCTGAGTGATTCTATACTTCCAGTGCTCAAGGCTTCTTGAGCGGTGAAATTTGTCGCTGAGGATTCTTCATGCGTTGAATTTTTGTTTTCCGAGGGTAAATTACTATCAAACCCCGTCTCTGATTTACCAAGAAGACACGACAATTTATGAGGATTCATATGGTCAGCATTGCATTCACTTGAGTCATTCTCTGATTCGTCTTCACTACTGCTCGCGCTCATTCGAGCTTGCGCAATTTTTTGACGGACAAGCATATCATTCCCACAATCAATCTCATCTTCAATACTTAAGCAATCAACTATGCCATCGCACACATGTTTCAATGCTACACAATGTCCAGAACTGCACAGTTTTCCAGGGCAATCTTGTAGAGGTGTTTTGTCTGGCAGGCGAGTATCATCTGTAAGAATAATCGGAAATCAGAGGGTTAGATTAATTTCATATATATGTCGCAGGCAAAGCGCAATCTTAGACATATTGCAATCGCCTTGCAATTCGCCTGGGCTAAGCGCAAGCCGCTTATTAATGATCAGAAAAAACGCAGATCAAGCGTAATGGTGACTTAAAGAATAATTGAATCGAGATTTACTTAAGCTCATTCGAAAGCTATTAAGCTGACAAAAATGGTGATTTCATCAGATTAGGTTTATTTTGATTAGTTCTTTATCTACGGCGTTTCAGGTGAAGTGTGTTTGAACACCTATATTTACTCGCTTTAAAAGTTCATAAAAAGAGACCAGTTGAGAAAAAATTAATCTGTGGGTATCAATATGATTGTTAGCTTATTAGCTTAAAAATGAGCTAAATCAGATCTCTATATAATTATGTTGTAAGTCACCATTATGCTTGATCTGAATTTTTTCTGATCATAAAAAAGCGGTTTGCTCTTTACCTAGGCATATTGCAAGCCAATTGCGAATCGCCTGCGAAATATATATCATAAAAAAATAATCGAACGACAAGAGAGACACCATTTGAGAGTAGCATAGTGAGTATTGAGCAAATAACTAAACATTGCGTCTAACTTTTCACAGAATAAGTTAAATGATTCCTCAAGCAGCAGCCAATATTATGAACAAAATCATACTGACAACGATCATTATCGACTCCAATCAGTGATTCTAATCAATCAATCATTATAATTTAATCTCAAGGCTGTCCTGTCGTTTTCAGAGAGGGGGAGCAGATTACAATTTGTCCCCTTCGAGGAACAAAGTATAATTTTAATTACTCTTTTTTTGCTTGTTCACCTTCATTTTACCGCCCCTGTGAGACTGCTGCCCGAGAGACGGGCACTCCCCCTCCCTTGCAACGACTCTATGTAATCTTACAAATGATGCCATCTGAATAATACCCTTCAATGCTTTAAAGTTTCAGCAAATTGGAAGGAAGTTATTAATTCCATGTAATTGTTGATCTTGATTGGGTTTGAGTGATTCAACCAAAATTTTGGCATTGGATTCATTAAATGATGATACAGAATCAATCATGATAATGATAGTTTTTTTATTGATTTTTTGAGCTATTAGCCATAAAAATTTGTTGAAAATTAAGGTCATAATTTTACATGCAAATTCGCCCAATGGGTTCAAGAGAGATATACCTTACTTTACCCGCATTCATTGAACAGCCGGCAAAATTTCTAGAATTAGAGTTAGAATTACAAAGCTCAGTTTTAATCAGTTTAGATGGTTGTTAGCTCAACAAATTCATAAAACAATTTCAGATTACATCCTGTTACTTGACAAAATGTAAAAACTTTAGCAAAAACTTGTTATTTCATTTAAATTACATCATTTAGACATGAGACCGACATTATTTTTGCCAAGTGCTGGATTGAAAACTGTTGAGAGTCTGCCTCACAGTAAGACATAGAACACTTCACTTTAAGATATAGAATTGAGACTTTTCCACAAAGGTTCATAATATTCAGGTTAGCAATGAAGATTCAATAAAATGATAAGTGCACATTTGATGAATGAAATAAAACTTGTGAATCTAAAGAACTTGCCTGCATTCTCAACAATCCACTTTGAGAATAGTCCTACTCTAGTATAAACTCCAGGTTCACCAGGTCGAGCACAACCTTCTCCATGGCTGACGATTCCTGCTACGTACCATCTCTCTGTAGAACTTGCAAACCTGGAAAAAGTTTTGATTACAGTTAGAACAGAGTAGATAAATAATTCAAGAATACCTGCGATAGAAGAATCTGATCTTTAGGACAGAATTTCCAGTTATTGATGAATAACTAACTCATTTGAAAATCCATGAAAACGCTTCAATGAGCTGTTTTGTGTATAATAAGCAGTAAGTGTACCCTCCTGGTTCCAACGAGTGTTTTCTGACTGGGCCTGTGCAGCTACCGCCGCTCATGATAAAATCATCAAAACCTTTAACCCTTTCCACTCCACTGTCGAGCTATAGTCGACAAAATTGATTTACGGGTTCTGCTCCATTGTTGAGCTGTGGTCGACAAAATTTTGTAACTCGAAATTGACGCTATCAACGGGACAAGATAGGTGTCTGAGAAGTGCTGCGTTCTGACTGGCTTCTTCTGAACTTACTAGTGAAGCTCTAGTTCACAGAGTTCTAGTGGAGTACAGGAAGGTTCAGCTCGAAAAATGGTGGAGTGGAAAAGGTTAAGGTGTTTACAGTAAAAACTTTTCCAGATTTTAATCCGCTGGATGGCGCCACTAACAACTTTCAAGAAAATTCGTATTTTTTTGTATTTTAAATTGAAAACAAAGAAAATATGCAAAATCTAAAAACGTCAGCAACTGCAATTTTTTTTTATAGATTTCTTGAGCCCAAAACGAGCAAAATTGGTTTAGAACTAAGCCGTAAATTATGAAATTCACTTTGCCATAAGCTTAGAGAGTGAGAGTGAATGCGAGTGATAATATGTCTATCTGCCTCACTCGCACTCATTGAGACTTACGGGAATTTTTGTATCTCCTAATTTCCGGCTTATTTTTTAGTGTTTCAGCTTTAAACTTTCAGGGTATCTTCCTGAAGTACGCTCGCAGGTGCTGACGTTCCTCAAATTTGTACTTTTTGTGTAAATCCATCTGTTTTAGCCAAAAACAGTTGACTTTTTGAGCAGCATGATGTGGTGTCCACGGTTTGAAGTACCTAATCGAACCAGGAATCATCTGAAGTTCCTTGTAACTTTTCGGAAGAAACTAATTCAAATAACTTTTCTCCATAACACACTTCTGTTTCTCACAGTAAAATACTCTAGAATAGCATGTTTTTTCCCAGTTTTTAATTAATTTTCGATTTTTGTTTGAATTTTTTGTCAAGTATAGTTCCTAGTGCATACTTGCATAACAATGGGCCACCACTATCTCCTTGGCATGTGTCTACGCCGCCTTCATAATACCCAGCGCAGATTTCACGTCCTTCTTGATCTGGACGATGCTTGCAAGACGGTAAAATTGGAACTTTAACTTCACGAACATGATCCGCTGAAAAAAAAGGAGGAAAAAATTAATGGAATTTTTATCTCAGTAGGAATGTAGTTCCACACGATAAGCTTTCACTGTAATTTCACTTCAATAAAATTAAATGAAAATGGATACTGTCAAAACGTGTTTCTAGAATCATCATGATTTAATCAGACTAGAGGTTGTTTCAGAAGAGTAGGTGCACGTAGACTGATAATCTTTTCAATATAATTTCTCATGCTAGAAACATAATTAAAAAAAAAAAAAAAAAAAAAAAATGAAAATGAAAATGAAAATGAAAAATTAATGAAAATGAATGTGAGCACTGGCTTTTCATTGAGAAACGCGTTAAAATCAAATAAATTAAAGTCGAAGGCGATTTTTGTTTTGATTTGAAGGAATGGAAATTGAAATTTTGCCAACGATTATGGTCTAGGTGCGCCTACACTTTTGAAACGAGCTCTACCTGTAAAAGAAAAAGCAAAAATCTAACTTACGGTCTGGCCCATGTTCCATCACCGCACCCCACCCAACAGCAGTGCACATTTCATCGGCATGAGGACCATGAGGCCATTTAGAAGGAGGAAAACATATTTGTCGAACGCTGCGATTGAAAATGAGGGGGCGATTAAGCTTCAATAGTGCCAAATCATTGCGCATGTCGGCGCGGTTGTAATTCTCATTCACAATAACATTGGTGACAAAACGGATCTGTCTTGCCGGAGCAAAAGAGAATCTTCTTAGAACCCCAGCTTGAATTTCATAATAATGGGTGGAGTATCTGTGTAATAAGAATACAAAAATTGAGAAAAAAGCAACGTAGTACTATGACTTTCAAAAAAAGTTCCCTGATCGAAATGTTTATTCTTTTAAATCTCAGCAACCTTCAAACAATTTTGTGGCTTTCAACTAGTCAGAATGCCCCTTTCAGAGTACGTCATGATCGATTGAAACTTCCATTGGAAACAACGAGAATGGACAGGATCACTTGCACGCTTGTTTAAAAATTGAAAAAATTTTTAAAAAGAAACTTTAAACTTTAAATTCACACAAACCGTACAAGTTAAATATGAATTGATTGATTGATTGATGAAGTCAATTGAAATCACACTAAAGGTGATTCCATGCAAAACTTTGCCACATTTTAATCTGATGGATACCGCCACTGGCACTGCTCAAAAAGTTGATTGTTTTTGGCTGAAATTAATGAATCTATGCAAAAATTACAAATTTGAGGAACATCAGCACCTGCATCAGCACCTGCATCTCAGGAAGATATCCTGAAAGTTTCAAGCTGAAATACTCAAAGATAAAGCCGGAAATTCCCATAAGCCTCAGTGAGTGCGAGTGAGGCAGATAGGCATAGTATCACTGGCTCTCACTGAAATTAATTTCATAATTACTTAATGGCTTTAATTCTCAACCAATTTTGTTCATTTAGGGCTCAAAAAATTCAAAATGTAATTTCACAGGTGCTAATGTTCTTGGATTTTGTGTTTTCTCTTTGATTTCAGTTTAAAATGCAGAAAACATGACATTCCCAACTACATAGTGGCGCTCGCTATCCATCGGATTGAAATCTGGGAAAGTTTTGCATGGAATCACCCAATAAATGATAAAGAAATTTATATGATTTTTGCAAAAATGCACCAAATATTAAGAATCCTTTGATTCTTTAGAAAATTTGAAAAAGTATTTGCTAGTCTTAATGATGCGTAAAAATATAAAAAAATTAAAAGCATTAGAGGGTTTGCGCAATATTTATGATCAAAATCGAGCATGATTAAAGTTTTGCTGAAAATTTTATGGTCATTTGACATGAATTGAGGCATTTTTCGGTAAATGGGCTTATGGCAAAAAAACGACTTTCGAGAAAAACGCGTTTGAAAGTTTAAAACGTTATAACTTAGAGACTACTGCATATTTTTCAAAATTTGAAAGATTGGCTTGTAGAACAAACATTCAAGAAGAACTCTACTCAATTTCAAGTTTGTAGAGTGAAAATTAGTTGAGCAGTAAAGGTTCAAAGTTGAAGCGTTATACGCCCTTTTACCGAAAAACGTTTTTTTTTTCTCCCAGCCTATCCGACAAGTATTTTTTGTGTTAGGTTTGTGTCACAAACTTGGAGAAAATGAAATTGTAAGAAGGAGGGATGATGTTAAGGCCCTTTTGGGCCTATTTTTGGCCAAAAAGGAGGGTTTTATTGTTGTCATCGGAGACCGAGCAAAAACGCAAAAAACACACACACTGACTTATCCACTGAGCTTAGCTTTCTGCGATGCAAGTACAGATACCGAGCGCGAGCCGCTGCGAGTACCGCTCGAAAGGGATATACTGTAGCCCATACGTTTATGAATTCAGCCGAGGTGCGTCCATTCGAACGATTGTTTCGTGGTTATTTTCCGTTCAACAAATGAATAACTTTATATCACCTGTTAGGTCACATCGTCAGGATTTCAAAAACGAGTTCTCCAAAAAAAGGGCGTAAATCGCCATACGCCCATTTACCGAAAAATGCCTCAACTGATACTTTAAAATGCTCTAGCCAAAGTGTGCAACAGTCCCTTTTCGATTTGACCGAAAATTTAGACAGCTTCTTTGCTCATTTTAATACTTTGCACCTTGCAAGAAATTTCAACAAATTATTAAAAAAATACTTACTCCATCACACAATGAGCAGCTGTTAAAATCCAAGACTCGTCTATGATAACTCCGCCACAGTGAAAATAACCGTCCCTATTCATTAAAACCAACCAAGGCCAAGCTCCTGGATTACTAGGAGTTCCTCCAACAACTCTTGCTTCTTCCTCCCGGACCAAACGCTTTAGTATCTCTCTATTCCATATTCCAGGTTCTGTATCGTTCAAATCAGACTCGATATCCGACAAAACGAAATCATCAACAGCGTCAATCAAATTCACAAAATTATCAAAGTCAATCTCATTCTCTGCGGTTGATTTCGACCCTAATTTGGAAGCAGGTAAGGCAGACTTGACTAAACTTTCGTCTCGCACAATGTTCGAAATGTCATTTTCCAAGACAAGATCCGAGACTTCATTGATTACTCGATCAATCTTGGTGTCATCCTCTAAATTCAAGCCATTATCAATTTCATTGAGGTTTTGACGTAGATTAATGTGCTTTTTTAATCTATTCAAAGTTTCACCTAAGATGCGTCCAACAGATCGAGTTCCACATTCTGTTGGAGGACACTGAATGTACACGGCAGAATTACGTGGTATGCAATTTTCTACGATATAGCTCCGGCCATTGGCTTGTTCAGCATTTTCTACGATGAAAGCGCCTTTGTAGTCATTCACTTTTGCTAAATATGCTTTTTGAACGTTCCTGAAAAATTTATACAAACGAGGGATGTTGATTGATCATAATATTAATAAAATAGAAATATAATAAATTGATAGATTATTAAAATTAAAATGAATAATCAGCATATTATTGATAACTTATGATTTTTGCAAACGACTGATTTCTGGGTCTCTCCGGTCTGTAGTTACTGCCTCAGTCTCTTTCTCCTTTGTTAAATGTCTTCAGTTTTGTTCAATTATTTTATTTTTATTGTTTCTGATTTTACTTTTTTCTCTTTGGTTTGCCATCTTGTTCTTTTTTCTTGCCTTTAATTTTGTATTTTATTTTTCTTTATATTTTTTGTATGTTTTTGTATTTTTGGGCTTGGCCTGTGTTGTAAAATTAAATACATACATAAATAAATAACTTAATAAATCAGCATAACAAGTTACAGCCACAGAGCAATTATGTATGATCGTATTATAATTGGATAGAGTCGATGATAGGAAGCATTTATGACCTTACACGTGACATCATTCCTTTTGATCAGGTTCTGATAGAAACTGTCTAATATTCACAATGAGATTTGATAATCATGGAATTATTAGATTCTCATTGTAGACATCAGAATTTAGAATATTTATATTGGAGCCGCATCGGTAACAACCAATCATAATCTTATCATGCTAGCAATCATCGATTCTATTGATAAAAATTAGAAACAGAAATATTATATATTATATATTATATACTATATTATATTATTAAAATTTTTTTTTGACAGAACCTACTTCACATGCGGTCCTACTTCTAGCTGGCATGCATCAATAGCCCAACGACTGAAAACATTCCAAGGACAAACCGGGTACCAATGTCCTCTCCAGTTGCGATGTAGGTAACCTTTAGAATACGACACAAGATATGCCTGAAAAGAGAATTGAAGGCGTTAGAAATAATATAAATATCTGCCTGATTTATTTGTGTATCTGTCTCTGGTTTCAAATAATATTTCTCTAACATTTACTTTATAATATACATTTAAGATGATTCCAGGGTTGATTAGTTCAAATCGTGGACACCACGTCGCGCTGCTCGAAAAGTCAACTGTTTTAGGATGAAATCGATGAATTTATGCCAAAAGTACAAATTTGAAGAAAGTCGGCACCTGATGGCATACTTCCAGAAAGTGTCCTGAAAGTTTCGAGCTGAAACACTCAAAAATAAAGCCAGAAATTATGAAATACTAAAATTGCCATAAGCCCCAATAGATAGACATAGTATCACTTGCACTCACTAAGCTTATGACAAAATGAATTTCATGAATTACGGCTTAAATTCTCAACCAATTTTTCTTGTTTTGGGCTAAAAGAATCCATACAAAACTTCGTTCTTGGATTTTGCATTTTTTCTTTGTTCCATTTCAAATGCTAAAAACACGATTTTTTCCTAAGGCGACAAGTGGCGCTATCCATCGGATTGAAAAGCAGAAAATTTTTGTCTGAAATCACCTTAAACATAATCCTTTCGTTCAATTGCTAACTGAGAGAAGAAGGTTTGACAGTGTACAGAGCAATCAAATTTGAAGTTTTAAATAACATTTTTTTTTTTTTTTTATTTTTTATTTTTTTTTTTTACTACGTAGTGTAAAAACTTAGCAAACTGCATCTGAAATAGAAACTGACCAGGTACATACTTTATTTTTCCCACGATTGCTTCTTTAAAACTATTCATCTGCACAAGTTAAGTGAATGGTACAATATTATGTGCGCTGAGCTTGTCTGAGTTTGCCATTAAATGTACTGTTTATGTCAATGAATCTTGTTCTATCCTCTTTCAAGAACTCATTTGTATATTTATTTTATTTTTTTACAGTTATTCTCAGAAGCTTTGTAAATTTTTTATAAACGTTTTCAAAACCTTTATTTTATTCATTTATTTATTTATTTATCTATTTATCTATTTATCTATCTATCTATTTATCTATTTATTTATCTATCTATTTATCTATTTACTTATTTAATTTCAACGGGACAAGTCCCAATTACATGACCAAAGTAACAAAAAATGAGCAACTTTACAAATGACAAAGCAGGCAAAAAGAAAAAGATTACGTAGGTAGATTAAAAAAAAAAAAAAAAAAAAACATGCTCTTTAACAAGAGATTTAAGAATAGCTTTGCACAAATTTGTAGAAATTATTTTTCCAAGAACCAAAATGTCATTGAAAAGATTTTAAAAATCTTTCCAAAGTTTTAAAAATTTCTCTAAGGCTCTACAGACATTTTTCAAATCCTTGAAAAGATTTTGAGACTACACACCTTTTTTTTTTGCTCTTTCTGTTTTTTTTTTTTTTTTTTTTTAGATTATTTTCATTTTCAATTTTATTTTTGGGTTGAACCATCATTTTTTTATTTGAATTTCCGCAAGATCAAATGCAGCTTATCATGACTTCAACTTTTTGCACTCCCTGCCAAAATATCTTATTCAAGTACTCCAGTATTCTCTGCTACATACCTGATTTTGTTCAACTGTTTCTGTCAGGATTGAGCATTCAGCTTCATCTTTGCCATTGAAACAATCTCTCCTGTTGTCACAACGTTTTTCAATTGAGACACACGTACCGCGGGGTCTCATTTTATTCCAATCATCACAACTGAACTCGTTTGCCGCACAACCTGTTAAAGAATTAAATGAAATATTTATGAGAACAGAAATTTTTGTGGTTCAGTATAATTTAGTACAGTGGAAGCTTCTTAATACAAAGCCCTTTAATACGAAGGCAAAGCCAATCCCCTTGAAAGAAGCTCGTTAATTTAAAAAAAAACATGTATTTGTCCCCCCTCGTTTATACCAAATTTTTGCTGGCCAAACGGCTAATTATTCAGCTCTGTAATACAAAAAAATGATTGGTTCTGACGCTCAGTAATACAAAAACTGTAAGGAATCTAGGCGATCTAATGGTTGTTTTGATTGAATGCGTATGCGATAAAGCGGTCGGTTTTAAAACTTCGAATTAAAGAGCCAATTGAAAATCTCTTTAATTCAAATTATTTTGCAACCACTCTTTATAATTTGAAATCTTGCTAAATCAAAAACCCTTCAATACGAAAGAAATCCTTGGTCCCCACAGTTTCGTATTATTGAGAGTCCACTGCAGAAAAACTGGAGCAATAAGCTACTAAAAATAAAATCAATTACCAATTGCCCAACTTTGATCCATACCTCCAATTCAACCAGTTTGTTGCTGACCTCCGCATGATTTTTGACCAATCAACTCTTGATTTTAAAGATAATTAATAGAATAAGAAAATAAAGGGAGCAAGGACAAACCAAAGCAATTTAATTCATCCTCTCCAAAAGGACAGTCAAAGTATCCATCGCACAGTTTCCCTTTGTCAATGCGCTGTTTGCATGAGCAGTGCACTTCATCGCTTGCATCAGGGCAGTCGGAAACTCCATCGCACCATTTGACACTGGGCACGCAGCTAGAACCATCTTCACACGCTTGCTCAAACGGCTTGCACACTAATCCATCTGCAAAAGGAACACAGTTTTATTATCACTTTCTCAACTTCTATAGTTAGTTTAAAAAACACATTTTTCCCTTAAAGCATTTTTTTTTTTTTTCATGTATAAAAATTTGAAAGGATCTTTGCTTACCTGATTTAACTCAGTAGCTCAGTAGAGGACCATCTACAAAGAAAACCATCAAGCCGCAACATTATTTGGTCCAAATTATACAGTAAAATACCATCGAACAAGATAAATACAGTTGACAAATCAAATAATGTTAATCTACACCTTAAATTTTGGCAGAAGTAGGCAACCTGTGATGCTTAAATTAATTACGGTAGATATTGCAGGAGCTATATCTACCTGAGCCAAAATCTAAAATGTCAACTGACATAATTTAATTTTCCGGCTGTACCTGCTCACATTCAATACATCATGCTGTTCTTACAGATAGAGAATCGTCATGTTTAAGCTGTGATTTCTGTGCACTGTTCATTAGATTAATAAATTCAGTAATTCAATAATTTTAATAATTCTTAACTACAATTGGATCCATTTGAACTTAACAATAGATATAAATTTCGGATTTTTCTTCTTGCGTGAAAATAAATTTAAAAGCTTTGCTCTTTAAAATGAGACGAAAACAAACCTTGCATTTTAATTTGAAGCAATTTAAAAAAAAAACTATGAAAAACACCAAAACCTTCAGCACTTTAAGTGTTAAATAAAAGAAGAAGTAGGTACTCTCTTCCGTATTTTATTGATAAGAAAGGCAATTTTACCTGAGAATTCTGAGGAACGTCCTGAAGCGTTTGATGCTCTTAAATTCTTCAAATACGGAAGATCCTGAAACTCAGGAACGCCGTACTCAGATATGCCTGATAAAGGAGGAGAAGCATAAAGGTTTCCTCCATACTGACCATTGAAGGGAGACAAACCAGACTGAGGATACATATAATTAGAGAACATGTTCCAATACGATGGTGACATCGCAGGACTGTTGGGGGACGCATAAGACTGCGAACACGGAATGCAAGTTCTTCCTGGGATTTGTGGGTATTGAGCTTGGTAGTTGAGTGGACTACCGATATTATTGTAATATGGATTAGCAGATGCTATTGCAGTCGGGAAATGAATTTGTTGATTTGAGTTCATAGGGCCGTAACCAAACCCGGGTTGCGAATTATATGTATTTGACGGATTGGAGCTACAGCATGGAAGATTCTGTTCTGGATAATAGCAAAACGAACCATCTGGCTTGCAAACTAATTTCGGGGGAGAGTAATAAACTTGCTGACTTGTTTCCAAAGAGTGGACAGGGTTGTTCAACAGTTCATCGCTTGTGATTTTAGAGTTGTTATAAAAACTTGGTTCGGTGACTCTAAGTTTGGGAGTGGAGGTTGTTGATGTCCCCTCATCTTCATCTAAGATAGGCGGAGGTTTATGAGATATTAAATCCTCTTTGTCGATTTCATGATGCGTTACTTCAGGCGATAGGGTAAAAATGATCTTATCTTCTCCAAAAGATGGCGTACTTTTTTCTTTGTTGATTTCGTTTTCTATAGAACTGATCAGCTCAGCGTCTGAGTCAGTGTTATGTAAAGTGTCGTTTTCAATTGGTTTCGGTTCACTTATCATTTCATGACTGTAATTGACGTGTTTTGTCACTCGATCCGGAATAACAGTACTGGATGCATCGTACTCTTTGTGTACATCAACATTTTCATCAGTTTCATGTGCCGTAGAAAGATCATCATGTGCGGTAGAAAGTTCTACGGGATTCTCTGTTGCTGCCCAATTGTCCGTTAGGATATGTGTAAGGTTGTCGATTAGTTCTGTTGTTTCTACAACTGTGGTGGTATGATATTCTGGAGGATTTGTAACTTCAGCTGCATCATCGCAGCCTTCTTCATCATTTTCAGAGTCTTTGATTACATCCAGGTACGTACTGATCTTGTCAAAATCGACTTTGAAATTTTCGAATAGCCGCGTTAAGTTTTGCAACTTTTCTCGACATTCTTTGCCACCTTCACAAGATTTGTTCATCCGGCTCAGTAAATTTGAAATATCGCTTTCATTAAATTTTGGACTTCTTTTTGTTCTTGATAAACTTTCAGAGCTTCTATCAATAGAGACATCGGAAAATTCTGTTTCCCTATTTTGAGGAAACAATTTTTTTCCTCTTACACCTAAACTTAACTCTTTTCTATAAAGATCGTTGAGAGAGCTGGGCGGATCTGAATCCTCAATTTCATAATAATTCTTGAGAGCTTCATCATTAGAGCTTATACTAAAAATTGAGCTATTTAAATTTCTTAAATGTTCGTAAATTTGTCTTATGGCTGAGTTGTCACTTGAAAAATCTGCAAAAGAACACAAAATTAATCAGCACAGTATTTAGAGAGTTTTTTTTTATGTTATTTTTTTTTAAATTTTGGAATTTTCCCTACTCTAGTCTTTTTTTGTGGAGAGCCTTTGCGACTCTCGACCTACAAATGCGCCTTGGATTTTGCAACTTCAATGATAGTATTTACATATCAGTAATAATAAGGAAATTGTCAACAACTAAAATGTTTCATCCAAATTTTAGAGTAAGTTGAAATCAAAACATCATAAATTCAGTACCAGTTTTTCAAGTATTTAGGAAGAGGGAAGGTATTCACAAACCATGAATTTGGTGAGCCACTCGTGTTTAGATTAGTATGAGGGTTGTTTAACAAGTAATACCTTCTTCCTCACAACTCTTCCAAAAATGAACGGATCGATATTAACAAAACACAAAATTAAAGTTTTACCCCTTTCCTGAGAATTTTTTTTAATTACCTACTTAAGAATTTTTTATGTTTTTTGTTATTTTTCTTTTTTGTATATATAATTACTTTTTTTTATTTTCAACTAAAATATATATTTTTTTTTTTTTTTTTTTTTTTTAATGCGCTGACTTTTGACAGCTATATTCAACATTAGAAGGGAACGCAAATATTACTTTTTTGGATAAGTCCGACATCTGATTGGAAAGGGTTAAACACCATATCGTTAACGAACTTTTGGATTGGGAAATTCTAAAGTCCAATTAAAAACTCAATAAATGCGTTTAACAAAATTATAAGCTGGTGGTCAAATGGTGACAATGGGGGAGTCCCATCTAATTACAGCTTTCTATGCTGAGAAAAGCAGCAGATACACAGTGATTCATAAAGTTACTTACCACTATTTTGACTAATGTAACAGAACGTGCCCACTGAGAGGGCAGTAAAAAAACAGACTATGATTGTAGCATAAATTATTATGGTCCTTTTGTTGCTTACTGCAGGACTTGTAGAGCAGGAAAGTTCATCCCCTATCAGCCACCCCAATTTACCTGTGGACAAAAGAAACACCGATTTCATAGAGATACAGAATTTTCAATGGAGCTCTCCACCCCGGCAGGATTTCCCTTGACTGCAACAAACCTCCTTTGAAAATTGCGAGAGGAAGCATCAGTGGCGTCACCGGGGGGGGGGGGTGTTAAGATGGTGCCCCCCCCCAAACGTAACTTTTGCAACCCCAAAAGGTGAAGAGAGAGAACATGTGAAAAAGTAAAGGGAAGTATCAGAAAAGAAAATAAGAGAAAGAAAATGAAAGAAAAAGAGAGAAGAAGAAACGGAGAGATAAAGGAGTAGAGGGCAAAGGAAAAGAAAAATTAAGAAGGGAAAAGGAAGGGAAAAAATACTTTCTGTAATTGACTAAATAAATATTATTGGAGCTTGAAGGGTGACAATTTTTTTTTTTTTTTTTTAATTACAATTATTTCAGAGTATAGGATTTTAGAGCCAATTAAAGTTGAATTGTTACCAATGTCTAAATTGACCAAAATTCGAAAATCCTTGTTTTAAGTGGAAACAAGGAGATAATCTTGTAATTTTTGTCAGTGATTTTTAGGAAAATTTCATTAAGAATAGCATGAAATTTTGGTTCACGAACCTCAATTTTTCAAAAAATTTTGGGGGTGGACCCCCAGACTCCCCTGTAGCTGGAGAGGGGTCCCCCCCACAGACCCTCCATAGGGAATCTCAAATTTTGCCCCCCCCCCTCCCCCATACAAAAGTCTAGTGACACCACTAGGAAGCATCAAAGTAATGGAAGTTGCTTGTGATTAAAAGCGAGGTTTTTGCAAGTGTGACACTGACCAGTTTAAGTAATTTGTTACATCCAGAGTATTGCGTTTAAAGGACTATTTCATTTAACTTCAAACATTGATCTGAAGTTTAAAGATGGTCAGAAGCTGATATCATTCAGAAAGAAAAATATGTATCATATTGCAATTGATAAGTACTTAGGCAGGTACCTAAATTTATAATATTTCAGTTTGAACTAGAACTTACATGATTTGTTTTCAAATGATAAGTGAGAATGGTAATCTGGAATGATAACACGTTTGAATTTTATGTCAGTATCCTCTCCATCAGCAGTGGGAGGTTTCATCTGAAAACCGAACACAGGAAAAAAAAAAAAAATGAAAACAAAGAAAATCCAAAAATAAAACATACTTGAGATGAGAAAAAAATTAAAACAAAAGACTTCTTAGCGTTTAGGATGTTTTTAAGCGATGCACCTAGGAATGTAGGATGGCAATATCACAAAGAAGGTACAGTCGGCGACTTAAATAATGTCAGTTGACTCCTTAAATTTTAACTTGGGTAGGCCACCCGCAATGCTTATAAATTCATTGTGATATGGATTGCAGGTTGCCTACCTGAACAAAAATCTAAGGAGTCAATTGACATAATCTAATTCGTTGACTGTAGGTATGTATTTACAATGAAGTCACACGTTGCTAAAACAAGTCAAAGAGAGGAGATTGATGAAAGACCCCAACCGATCATCACGACCCCATTCTCCCTCCGCATTTTTCAATAAGAGAAAAGGAGGAATACGTCGAATATCAAAGACTTATAATACTAATATATCTAATAGCATTAGAAGTCTTTGCCAAATATGATATCGGAAAGGATGCATGGGCTTAGCTGCTATGGGGCGGGGGGGGGGGGGGGCTGGCTACCCCCAGAAAATCCGATGTTAAAAAAAAATACAATGATAATTTAAAAAAAATTAAAACAAGTAACGAAATGAAAAACACTGTTAAGGCATTATTTCATATTCTACGATGTATTATTATTTGAATCTACGAGTAGCAAAAAATAATAGGTATTGTAAGATTGATTTTTCTTTTACGGCGAAGGAACATGAAATTACCCTTTGAGAGGTGGAGATAGCCTGAAATCACGTATGAGAGCGGCTGAAGCAAAATTATCCGGGCAATCCCCCCTCAAGCTGGGGGGACACCTCCCCAGACTGCTCAGTGGGGTTTTCAAACTTGGCTCCCTCCAGAAAAAGTTTCTAGCAACGCCCTGGAAGGATGATCAAAAATAAAGAGGGAGAAGCAATGACAGAAATTATGCAAAAAGTGATCCGTGGACGGGAATGTTGAGTTTGAGTTGAAGGCGCCTTAAACTTGAAAGGTAGGCAAAAACATCGTAGGAACGTCGGAAGAACCGCGAGCTTTGAGAAACGTAAGTAAAGTGGGAATAGCGATGCTATCAATATAAACCTAGAGGGGTCAATGTGCGTCAACTCATTTGTTTTCCAGTTCATGAAAAGAAGAAAAATGGGGACTAATTCCTTTACGTAGACTCTGACGATTAATTAAACTTTCACAGAATTTTTCTTGCTATCACTATACTGGGAAGGAAAATACTGGAGTATACGATAAGACTAAACCCTTTAAGGGCCAAGCCCGAGTATACTCGTTTTTCTTTTCTAGTCTCCTCCACATTGTTTCAATCTTCATTCCGGATAAACGCGACTATTAATGAAAATATGCACACGATAAGATGTCTTCGGGAACCTTCAATGTATCGTATAGGCAATTTCAACTCCCCCGAGTACGAACAGTTAACTACCTTCCCTTTATAAACGGAAGAGTGGCGTCCTTTTGAAATAACCTGGCCCTTAGAGGGTTAAGCAGGGCCGTAACCAGTAACCACCATAGGGCAGCCCGAGAAATGCCCCGGGCCCCAGACACAACGCAACGGTAGGCCCCTCACCGCACTCCCACTAACCTTATCCAAAAAGAGTCTTCATCCCCTTAGAGGGACACCCGTAATTTATCTTGGCCGTGCGGCCCCCAGAGTTAGAGGTGTATGTACCGCCCTTCGCAATGTAGGAGCTGGGAAACCCCCAAGACGAACAGGTCTGCTCGAAAGTTTTTTTCGCCTTGTAAAATAACGCTGAGGATGCCCCGGAAGAGCAGATAGGACGATCTGAGAGTCCTTAATTGCCATCATGACGTTATGAAGCCCTCGAGATAATAAACAGGTCTGCTTGTAAGTCTATGTTCCCATTTAAAATAGCATTGATGATGCCCCGGAAGAGCAGTGCGGAAGTTTTAAGAGCACTGAGCTATATTGGCGCAAGTAAGACCTCATGATGAACAGGTCTGCTCGTAAGTCTATTTTCCCATTTAAAATAACTTTGAGGATGTCTCGGAAGAGCAAAGGGGATGCCTCGAGAGCCCTTTGCCTTCGTCTCAAATCGAAACCGCGATCATTCTGGCTCCATTTGTATCGACTTTTTATCTTTTAGAATACGCAGGACGAACTTGAATTTATTCTTTTACCTATTTCAGTAAAACGTCCGCTCTTACCGTTCCTATTTATACTGGTAACATTTTGAGGAAGAACATCGAAATAAGATAACCCTTCACTGCGCAGTGTTCCTCATGAGGAACAATTACTTTATTATACCCACTTGCAGCTAGTATAATGTAAATTTGACGTTGCTGCGCGTTGGTTCACTTACGGCACATTTAAGAGCATTAAAAAATAGTTCACAGTCCCGAAAACAGAGAGCGCTACGTATGAGATCTCACGTCAAATCATGAAAAATCAGGTAAACGGCAAAATTGTCACTTTGAATCAAAAAACGTATTTTCATTATAATGACTGCCAATTATTTTTCGGTAATAATTTTAAAATTCCTTTCAACAATTTCTTTTTTTTTTTACCAAAAAAAGAAACCAGTGAAGGGATAAAATTTCCAATTTACGAGGGCTCCATTGCTTCTTATTTTCTTTCCTCCTCGTCTCTCCCCCCCTTTTTCTAGTTTTTTTCTTTCTCTCTCTTTGCGCCCCATTGGACTTGTTAAAACTACTTGGACTTGTTAAAACTAGTAAGACTAGTTTTTTTTCTTTGCTCGTAAGTCAATTTACCTTTCAAATAATTTATTTTATATTTGCGGGGGTTTAAATCCGTAGAATAAATGCGTGAATATTCACAGGAGTTATTACAAAACAGCGAAAAAAATATGCCTATCAAACTGTGGCTAGTATTTATGCTCTTTGTTCTTACCTTGCGGATTCAAGCCACATATTTTACAGAGATCCTAATAGCATGGTGTTTGCATCCCGAGATTTTGAAGATCCCAATTTTCAAAAAGAAGTACCTAATCTGGATCCGAAATCTGAATCGGTCGAATCACGTGACCATTTTTTAGAATACAGCAAAAGACTCTCAAAACGTCCTCACAGCTCTTCCGAGGCATCCTTAATGTTATTTTAGAAGGGATACTAGACTTATGATCAGGCCGGTTCATATCAACTGGGGGCTTTCTATCGCCAACATGTATGGCAAAGGGCTAACTTTTTAGAACAGTTTAGAATCACGTTACACAGGCAGCAGTGATGTAAATAAAGAGAACTTTGATATTTTTCTCGAGATCGTTCTTAGAGGTAATATATGTTTTTTTTTCTCTCTTATTCCTTTTTTCTGTAAGTAGACCGCTGTCAGCTAACAGTATACGTAGGAATTTTCGACAGTTGCCGAAAAACCGGACAGCGTTCGGAAACGATGACAAAAATTGCTGCGTAGTAAGAAATTAGATCATCCACGAATTCTCAAATGGGATCATCAATAGTGAGTTCATAACGCAGGTTTGGTCAGCAAATAGACAGCAGCGGGACTTATTGTGAGTCAGAAATGAGTAAATTATAGCATTTTGAGAGCAAAATCTAAGGACGGTCAAATTTCTTTGCAACAGCGATTGAGATGCGCGAAATGAGTAGGGTGCGGGGGTGGGGGCTTGATTCGATACGGTGCGAGAATTGATGATCATGAGTATAGGAGTCGCAGTCGGCGCCACACGGTTTTAGATTACATAGTATAGCTTATTACCTACCATCGTCATGCGAAGAAAAAAAAAAATACGGTTACCTCAACATTAAACTGGTTGCATGGGGGAATGACTAATGAGGCGTCTTTAGAGCGTCATCGATAAATGAAACCAAGACAAATAAAAAAAAAAATAGCACGAGGGTATTTTTGCGGAGGAAGGAGGGGGAGACAAGGTAATCAAGAAAAAGAAAGAGGAAAAAGAACAAGTCTGCTCGTAAGTCTATTGTATGCATGTCCTATTCAAAATAACATAGGAGATACAAGTTTTGAGAGCCCTTTGTCAAGTATGCGTTAGGAATCCCTCATGACGAACAGGTCTGATCGTATGTTTGAAATCCAATTTGAAATAACATTGAGAATGCCCAGGAAGAGCAGAGGGGAAGTTTTGAGAGCCTTTTGTCATCTAATTGGAGCTAAGAAGACCTCATGATGAACAGGTCTACTCGTAAGTCTATTTTCCGTCTTAAAGTAACATTGTGGATTCCCCGGAAGAGCAGAGGGGAAGTTTTGAGGGCCCTATGATATGTTGGCGATAGGAAGCTCTTGAGTTGAACGGGTCTGCTCTTCAGTCTGTTTTCCCATTTAAAATAATGTTGAAGATGCCCCGGAAGAGCAGACGAGAAGTTTTAAAAACCCTTTGCCATGTAAGCGTTAGGAAGCCCCCGAGAGATGACCATAGGTCAGCTCGTAAGTCTATTTTCCCATTTAAAATAACATTGATGATGCCCCGGACGAGCAGAGGGGAAGTTTTGAGAACACTTTACCATGTGAGCGTCAGGAAGCCCCCGAGACATTGGCGGATACGGGGGGGGGGCGAAGGGGGCGATCGCCCCCCCGTTCGGCCCAATAAGTGGGGAAAGAGGGGAGAGGAAGGAGGAAAGCGAGAGCGAAAACAAGAAAAGGGGGTCCTTTAGGGGTAAAAATCAAAAAATTCGCCCCCCCCGTTCGCGAGGGCTGGATCCACCACTGCCCCGAGATGACCATTGTTCAGAGGGAAAGTTTTCCGAGCCATTTGCAGGGCCGTAACTACCATTTGTCAATTTGTCATCCAGGGCAATACCCCGGGGCCCCCGACAAATTTAGTTCAACTCAGTGAGAGGCCCTCTTTACTTTCAGTGAACTTATGCAATCATAGATTTGCCCCCTTAATATATTCTACCCCGGGCCCCCAGAGGTGTAGTTACGACCCTGAATGCAGAGTTGTTTTTTTTTTTTTTTTTTTAAATTGTATCATTCATTTTTTCATTTCTTCCCGAACCCCCGCCCCCTCTCCCAAACCCGCGAAGCCATGCAACTAATCGTCAAATGACCACTACTTTGAAATAGATGGATAATTCCAGCGACTTTTGCGGGGCAGCATTCTTTCCCCTATCTTAAGACATTTCGAATCAATGAATTATCATCACAAGCCACGTCGCGTCGTTTCATAAAACACTTTTTACCTATATAGGTCGTTCCAAAACTTTTTTTTTATTTTATTTTTTTAAATATGAATATGGGGCAGTCTCAAGGGTCGGAAAAAATGTGTTTCATATAAAGAAAATGAAATTACTTGATGAGCTGAGAGAACAAAATAATATGCCTTTTGTTTCTAATTTAGTCCCATTGTTCCGGAGATGAGATTTTGGCCCAAAAGACATTGTTTTAAATGGGAATTCCGCGTAGTGACGTCACTATATACGCACGCGATTTGTCACAACTTTACACGTGTGTACTTCCAAAACTGGAACACTTAAAAAAAAAAAAAAAAAAAAACTAAAGACACCATTGTTCTCAGCTCATCAAGTGCTATCAGTTTCGTTATAAAAACACACAATTTCAGACCCTTTGCAACCGCCCCATTGGTGACGAATGCGAAAATGTTGACCTGCACTTTCAGTAACGTTTCAGTTTTTCGCTCAAAAATAACATTATTGCTCACAGCAGTCGGTTGAAAATTGTCCCCAAAAACGTCCAAGACGCATAATTATCAACTCAAAACTAGGAAGTGTTTTTGCAATAAATTTTATTCTGCAAAGAAGTATAATTTTTACGTGCTTTTTGACCTAAAGCAGTGGCGGCTCGTGCAATGTGGCAACAACGGATTCTCTCCATTTATATAGGTACCTACGTAAAATAAATCTATATTCGGAGGACTCGCCGAGCCCCTGAGAAATCGGTACTTTTACATTGGCTCAAAAGACAAAAATCGCACGGTTGCCAAATAATAGCACGAGCCGCCACTGATCCACAGTATAAACTTATACATTTTTGCACAGATCTGATTTGAAAATTCTAGAAAACGGATAAGCAATATGCATTCCCCCGAAAATTTCCCAAAGGATCGTTTTGGGAGGTTGAAAGTAATTTCGTTGAAATTCTTCGGGGTAGATTACTAGCATGAATGATTAGTCTACATTTTTCGATCTCAAACCGTTCTCGAGGGGGGGGGGGAGGGTGGCAGGGTGGTTTAGATCGACCTGTAAAAAAAAAATGTATACGATTGTTAAAGGTATCTTATCCATGCATCGTTATCAAACTATCGGTAAAAAGTGATGTCCATAATGACAAAAGGTCCAACTACAGGAACGTCCAATGTAAAAATGTCCAATCACAAAATGTCCATGAAATTTGGTCCATGAATAAAAATTGCCAGAACCCAATAATGTCCAACGTAAGAAATACCCACCATAAAAAAAGTCCACGCCATCGGCTGGAAATCTGAATTAGGTCCAATTTGAACTATTTCCGAACCATGCAATCAAGCAATAGCCGCTCATGGGAGGCAGTGGATTATGCAGTTTTTGGGATTTGTCGGGCATTTATAGGCGTTTTTGCGCCTATCCGTTGATTTTATCTCTAGGGGGGGGGGGGGGATTCTGATGAGTCTCCTTGTAATTTGAGCAAAAAAAAAAAAAAAAAAAAAAAAAAAAAAAAAAAAAATCGAAATTTCGACATTTTTTTTTTGCTCAAGTTATTAGGGGTCTCATCAGAGGGCCCTTCTCCCCCCCTTCCAACCGAAAAACCCCAAAAACTGCATAAAACCCACTGCCTCCCATAAGCGCGTGACCATAAACTCCAACTTTGCGCCCTCTGGTATGAATCAAGCAAGTACATTCATGAAAACTCATTGTTGAAGTCCAATACGTTTTTTGAAGAACTACCCCGGCAACCTTTGGAAGTAATATAAGTTTCCGAAAAAATTTACAAACAGTTGCAAATTTTTCAACTTCTTTAAAACTGAAGCTGTCAATTGAAAATGCCAGTTCCTGTTCGTTACTTCTACGCACAACCCACCCCAACCTAACTTTCCGTTTCTATGACTCGACTTTTTCACATACCGGACAACAACGTTTTAGAACTTTTCTTCAGGTGGACATTTCTTACATAGAACATTATTGGGTACTGGACAAATTTGCTCATGGACCAAATTTCATGGAAATTTTATGATTGGTCATTTTTACATTGGACGTTCCTGTAGTTGGACATTTTTCAATGGACATTTTCACTTACAACCAAACTATCACCTTCGACAGAAAAGGTAGTACCAACTATTAATAATGAGAGAGGCAATCTTCATGAAATGCCACCGGTAACTGTTGAAAGTTCGGGTGATTTCCATCACGCTGGCGCCGCACGTAGGAGTATTTGCCTCAAAAATCTGGCCAAAAACCCAAAATTAAAATTTCGTCAAAATATAAAAATATTTACGGTTTATTATAGTGCCAAGTAACCGCCCTATAGCGTAGTAGATGCGTTAGGACCCCAAAGATGATCTATACTGTCAATAGGACATCATGGAAGTGAGCGTCTAATAAGTCACCCTCTACGTTTCACCGCTCGGTGCTCTATTATTAATAGGTAAACATTTTCCATCACGAACAAGCGTTGGTGCAATCAATCATTTCGGCAATTTTGGGTGATATTTTTGAAGGTTTCCACTTCACTGATATACCGGAGAAAAAAAAAAAAAAACAAAAAAACAAAAAAACAAAAAAAAAACTCATGCATTTAAGACCGTACTATAACTCATTAAAAACTGACGTAAAAAAATATCCTATTTCCGGCATTTGATAAATGGAAAAAGGTAATTTTAAATACATCCCGGGCAAAACCCGGCAAAACCGAAAAAAGGAGGTTGAAAAAGACCTTCTAAGGAGATAGTTTCTGCAATAAAAACTGGCACAATGTCGCACACATTTATAAGTCAAGCCTTTTTTTTATAAAATAAGTAAGCTTCAATAACTCGGCAAAATAATGCTATATCGACCTTTGGTTTATGCCAAAATTCTTCATTTTTTACGGATTTTCCAACCATAATAGGAGTTTCGAGTTTAAATTGGAAAATTAACCAAAATTGATTTTCAAATATTCAAGAACACGCAAATATTTTTGGCCAGGTTTTTGGGGGTAAATACTCCTACGTGAGCCGGCTCATTATCATAATTAAAACGGCGCTCCCACTCCCCCTTTTTCAAAGATATAAACTTCACATTTTATTAAATTTACCAACATCCACTATCAATCATTATGTCATTGTCGTCATTTTAAGTCGTTATCACCATTAAAATACATGAGCACTGATGTCATGAGCACAGTCTGATGAGCAGTGCGGCGGCTCGTGCAATTTGGCAACAATTTTTTACCTCCATTTGACTCAATGTAAAACAATCAAGTGCTAGTGAAGCGTTATGCTTTACAACCAAATTGATTGTTTTATATATAATCAAAATGGAGGGAAAAAATTGTTGCCAAATTGCACGAGCCACTGCAGTGATGAGTATAGGTAATGGGGTTGTTGTAAAGGTCGGAATTGTATGTTTTTGATTACAGATTCTGAAAACGTTCGCCGAGTAGAGCATTTTCGTTTTTTTGTTTTTTTCCTACGACCAATAGAAGCCGAGATAATCGACTTTGAAGCATCGCCAATTATTGCATCATATATACTAATTATTGCGCAATCCAGTGCACTGCGGTTCTCATATCTCTTAAACTTCCAAAAATAACCCTATCGACCTATACCTCATTTTGAAGCAGAAGTCAAACGGAATCGGTCTGTGCAAATTTTAGGTCACTAACTGCTGTCGTTCCAAAATGGCGCCGATCCAAATATTAAGATGGCGCCAGAATATAAAAATAAAAAAACCCGCTATTTTGGAACGACAGCAGTTAGAGACCTGAGATTTGCACAGACCGATTCCGTTTGACTTCTGCTTCAAAATGAGGTATAGGTCGATAGGGTTATTTTTGGAAGTTTAAGAGATATGAGAACCGTAGTGCACTGGATTGCGCAATAATTAGTATAGCCGTATTTTGCTTTGTCATCGCGATGGCGATTTTGATTATTTTTTTACGTAAATATGTTTTGGCGCATTTTAATTCTGTTTGCACGCTCAAAATGTGCTCATTTTGATTGTGTTTTAGGACCACTATGAGCTTTTAAGTCATTTTAATGGCAATTTCCGAATTTCTCCGATGGCGAATTTCGGCGTTTGATGGCCATCGCGGTTGACTTCCTCAGGAGGTGGTCAACCGCGATAGCCATCAAACGCCGAAATTCGCCATCGGAGAAATTCGGATATTGCCATTAAAATGACTTAAAAGCTCATAGTGGTCCATAGACACAATCAAAATGAGCACATTTCGAGCGTCCAAACAGAATTCAAATGCGTTAAAACATATTTACGTAAAAAAATAATCAAAATCGCCATCGCGATGACAAAGCAAAATACGACTTTAATATGATGCAATAATTGGCGATGTTTCAAAGTCGATTATCTCGGCTTCTATTGGTCGTAGGAAAAAAACAAAAAAACGAAAATGCTCTACTCGGCGAACGTTTTCAGAATCTGTAATCAAAAACATAAAATTCTGACCTCTACAACAACCCCATTTTGTATGAGTTGTGCGAGATACGATACGATACCTTGACCTTCTCAACACCACGCCCGAGTATAATATAATTGTTTTAGTGCCTAGACGTGCGCCTTATACAATTTCAGTTTATTTTCGTTTAAATTAACTACAACTCTAGGTTATTAACAATGGAGCTATTGCAGACTTCTGCTGAAGGCGGTTTAATGGTCGATTTAAAAAAAAAAAAAAAAATCTCTCCTGAGGGTGGGGGGGGGGGGGAGAAAGTAACTAATACTGATGAAATATCGGTAGTTTGGATTAGTAGTCGTGTATTTTCTGCATTTTTTCACGGTCTGATTTAAAAATTTTGGGATTCTAAACTGGTTGAATTTTTTAAAACCTCTGTCGGTGAGCATCAGTCTAAAAGCTTGGAATGGATTTGAAAAAAAAAAAAAAATATGCGAGGCAAAGAGCACAGAGACTAGATAAACTAGGTACCTATATTTGTTGCCGAAGAAAATTGTGTACTTAAACACAGCTTAAATGTTTTGCAAATCGTACGCACTGATGTGATAAAAAATAGCCTTCCTACATAGAACACAAAAGAGAGGGATGAGGCGGCAAACTTTGCAAATTTGATATCGAGGACATACAGAAAAAAACATCAAATCAAATCAAATAAAAAAATAAAAATAAATACCAGAGCCGTAATTATCAGAAGGACAAGAAATAATGAAATTCCCCAGTAATATCCCTATGATTTGGAGCACCGATAACAGCCCCGAAAAAACGCTGAAAACCCGGCAAATTTGATGAGCATAAATAACTCAAGAAAGCATTATCGGAAATTATCATCGATAGTTAGTTAGTATATTAGTATTGTTTAGTATCGATATCAGTCGATATAATTACAATTAGAGGAGAAAACGACCACGACGTACTTTTACCGGTGTATTTGCTCGAGGTAATGAACTTATTTACACAAAAAAAGTATACATTATTTGTAAGAAGTATTTACTCTCACCTTTAAGACACTGCTCCTATTATTTGCACATGAATAAAACTCGAAGGAAAAAAAAAAATTAACGACGAATAAAATATAGATTCACGAAAAGATTAACGAGGGCGAAAAAGTGTTAAAAAAAAGAAAATACTATTTTTACTTAAATCGTTAAGTAAGTATATCGAAAAAACAAAACAAATATAATTAATAATAAATATGATAAACAAATAAAAAACAATATTTAATTAAAAAGGGCACAAGCGAGGAAAAACTGCATTCCGACGCAGCTTTCGCATAAAGAGAGAGACACTGGTTGTGATAGGTATAATTTTTTATGCTGATCTAGCTGAAATCAGCAAAACTCTATCCAAACAACTGTTAAATTGCTGACCCACATTACGCGTGGACAAAGCACTGCATATTGGGCAATGGAAACTGAGGAAAGCGCTTGACTGAAGAAAGTGGAAACTGATTCTGCGGATAGAATTCAGATGGATCACGTTCGAGCGGCGGCAATTTTCTTTTTTCGCTTAGAATTTTTGGAGGAAGAGAATCAATTTTTTTCTTCTTTTTTTCGGGAAGAATTCATTGAAATCACCATCATCAGTTATGGACTTTGGTTTTTGCTTCTGCAAAGGAAAATGCATACATCGCACTCAATGTGAAGGATCGCAACTGTTAAATACAGGGTGCGTAACTGAATTCAATGTACAAACTTTTACCATATCACATATTTTAGGGGTCAAAATAATTTGTATTTTTTCCCACTTTGTTAAGAATTGTGGTCTCTTGCATTTTTTTCGATACGAAGCGTTTTAAGAGAGATAACTGCTGCACAATGTGGGAAAATCAGCGCTTTTACTATGGCGGGCGGGGCGGGCGGCCCGAAGAAACAGCGGAGTGGCGAGTTGGATACTTAACTACGTCGTCGCTCATCTGGTAAAGGCGCTGACTTTTTCACATTATGCAGCAACTATCTCGATTAAAACGCGCCGCATTAAAAAATGCGAGAGATGAAAAATATTTATCGGAATTTTTCCCATTTGATGATAGTATTTTTTTTTTAAATTTTTTGTCCGTAACATGAAATTTGCGCCGTTAAAGGCACGAAATTACCTGAAAAGAACAGTCGGAATTAATTTCGGAATATTTCGAGGTCAATAATGGATTCTACGCGTTAAATTACCAAGTAACACTAATTTTCATGACATATGGTTCATAATTTGATTGTGGTTGCCACTCCAGAAAAACCATACATTTTTAAAAACTTTGCAGGAGACCTGGAGGCCCGGGCTGTAGCTCAAAAGGAGGGCATTGTTTTTCAACGTTGATGATTTATTTCAGAGGTTTCGAAATAGGTAAGTTTGGTTGCAAAATAGCTAGTATTTCAATCAGAGGCATTTGCTGAGTGAAAAAGATTATACACCAGATCGACGAGGAAGAGTCCAACCTAAAGCGCGAGGCCTTCAACGGAAAGTTTGGTTTATTCGAGGTTTAACTTTCCTATAAGAAAAATAAAGAAGAAGAAAAAAACTTTCGCGTTTTCGTCTAATTTTGTGGTGGTCTAAATTCTAAATTTACCAATCTGAATAGGTACAAATATATTTTGGTAAATAAGGGAAGGGAAGGGGACTTGAAATTTGATACGCCGGATTTAACGTTTCGTGTAAACATTAAAGACATAAATAAAACAATATCCTCAATTAGAAAATTAGCTGTGCGCTCATGATGGATTACAGCCGAACGTACGATGACACTTCAAAGAAATGCCTACAAAACAAACTAATTTGGGGAACAAAGGGACTATAGTTCATAACAATCGATTGTTCCGATCAGATTTTCATTTAGACTCATTCACACACTGTTTATGCAAACAACAGATTTCAAATGAATTTTGAATTTCGACCGCCCGAGCAGAGATTCCGGTCCAAGAAATGCGCTAGATTAAGCAAATTAAAATTGATCGATTCAATCCGATCACAGATCGGTTTAACGTACCAATATACAGTTACGGAGATCATTTATTTTTTTGTTGGATTGTTCGTTAGGACTGTCAATGAGTGATACTCTATTGGATTATAATATTTCCAAGACTTGGCTGGAGGCAGTGGCGAAGCGTGCAATTTAGCAACAGTGGTTTTCCTCCATTTAATTCAATGTAAAATAATCGATACTTGTGGAACCAATTTCGAAAAAATCAGTGATTTTACATAGGTTTAAATGGAGAGTGAAACCACTATTGCCAAGTTGCAAGTTTTGCTACAGGCAGAGAGCGAGGGAGGGAGAGAGAGAGAGAGAGAGAGAGAGAGAGAGAGAGAGAGAGAGAGAGAGAGAGAGAGAGAGAGAGAGAGAGAGAGAGAGAGAGAGAGAGGGAGAGAGAGAGAGGGAGAGAGAGAGAGCGAGAGAGAGAGAGAGAGAGAGAGAGAGAGAGGAGGGAGAGAGAGAGAGAGAGAGGGGGGGGGAGAGAGAGAGAGCGAGAGAGAGAGAGAGGGAGGGAGAGAGAGAGAGAGAGAGAGAGGGAGAGAGAGAGAGAGGAGAGAGAGACGTGACGTAACGTCACCACAAAATTGTCGAAAGTTTAGCGAATTTTCGGATAAATTGAGACAAAAAGTGGAAAGAGCGTAATACGATGGCTGTTATTTTCTCAAAATTTTTGAACGCGGGCTGGTTAATTGAGTCAGCGAATTTTTATGCACGCTTGTGGGTCCACAAGCCAACAGAATAAGCTATCCATTGTTTGAACCAGTGCATGCACAGCTACATGATATGTCGAACTTTATGAGTAATGCTTCATAAAAATCAATAGAGTGTAACACGACGATAAAGTTTCCGAGGAGGAGGGAAAGAGATAAACAAGGTGAGCCAGTTTATACTTATCGTCCAAATTTTGTTTTGTTTATGAAAAAAATTGGAATTCAATTCTGCGTTCTTCAGCTCTTAGAACGTATGCATGGCCGCAGACTAGATTTTTCTGTGCAACAGTTGCCGTTTCAAATTGCAGTCTACAAATGATCTCTGATTCGCTCAAAGTTCAGAGGTAACGAGACAAAGAACGTACCATCAGGTACGTCATTTGGATGCAGGGAAGGATATATCACCGGCGGGAGGGGGGGGGGGTACAAATGGGGCAGTTGCTCTCCCCACGACAGTTTCGAAATAGAAATATTCACGCTAACTTTCTCTAAAATGAGCTGGAAACAAGTAAAGATATTAGACAAGTACGGGCCCCTTCATCTGAAATGTAATGTGGAGGTGTCCCCCCCCCCCCCCCAAAGGAAAATATTCTGCCGGTACTCATGTTTGGGGGACACGGGGTCATTCTTTGGGGATGCCGAGGGGAGGTACAGTACCGCGCTGATTTCGTTGCCTTTTTCACGGAAGTCAGCGGGGCTAGAATAAGACTTTTGCAAACTTTTGCTGCAGGTGATTGAAGAGTTAATTCTTGCATAAAAACCTGTAAAAATGACAAACCTTCACTGAAAAATCACAAAATTTACTCTCAAAATCGAGCTTAGTGGCAGCCCTAGTGGCGGTGCTACACGCAGCTAGGTGCTAGGTATCATGAGAGCGATTTCACCGATTCCTATCTAATTTGAGGCAAGTCTCAGTGTTTCCGAAGAGAAAGTGACAAATTAGACATCAAGAATCTCCCGTGATACCTGCGTCCTGCGTAGCTCCGCCGCGCCATTATTACGATCTTGCCGTTACAGCTGTTTTTTGAGTTTATTAGTGTATTATAGACTTTTTATAGTGTGATTTTTGTGATTTTTGCTGGTTTCTACGTCAGATTTAAATACTCACTTGCTTACATGACAAGTTTACAAGCGCCCCATTTCAATCGCGAATCGGGCGAAGTCTCGGAAAAATTGACGTCGATTAGTACAGGACAGTAATTATTGCGCCTTTACCCTGGAAATTAAAAGAGCGTATTGAGACAGTTCATCTTTATTTAAGTAATATTTATAGAAGCAATACTGTCTCCGGTCTCGATATTTATTATTACATGAACATGATTGATTCCCCTTCACCCAACGCTCTCGCAACGCCAATAGGTACATTAGATATTAAATACTTAGTTAGTTAAGCCAAAGTTTTGTGCAGCTTTTGGAAGACAAAAATAACGCTTATGATGGTTTGTTTGTTATGTGACTTAATGAAATTGGTCAGTGCAGGCGGCTCGTGATATTTGGCAACCATATGTTTTTTGCCATCTGAACCTATGCAAAAGTATCGATTTATCAGGGATTCAGTGAATCCCCTGAAGATCGATTATTTAACAAAGGTTTAAACGGAGAGAATACGTCGTTACCACATTGCACGAGCCGCCACTGACATGGGTAGGTACAGACTTGAACATGACAGTCGGAAATATGTAAATATACGTAAAGTAAGCGGAGACATCATTGCAGGGTACCTACCAAAGTTCAAAAATTAAATTCCCCTTACATTCCTTGACTTCTCCATTTCAAATTCTCTGAATATTTTTGTTTTGTTTTGTTTTTTTTTATTTTTCCACACAATTTAAAACTATTTTGCCGAATTTTCGGGTAACAAGAGCATCGCAAAACTGTCGATACGTCGATAGAAATTACTTCGCGGTTCCATTAGCGTAAAAATTCCTTAGACATGGATTTTCTGATAGGAAATTATGGATACGCTGTAACGCCGCGCGCCGTGAAAACAAGCAACTTGAGATGGAACAACGGAATTTCCAGGCTTCAGGACCGACATTTTCTGATATTTCGCGGTTTTTCCTGGCAGTAGACGCACTGCATTGAAACAACATAGGTAATGCACCGCGAGGAGAGGCTGGAAAGACATTCGACAGAAATTTTCACGGACAGAGAAGTGTGTGATGTCATCGTTATAGCCTATGAGTTGAACCGTAATTTTACTCGGCGAATCAACAACGCAACGACGCGATCCTGTCAATTTTCGCAATTACTCATGAATTATTTCAATACATTTTGCGAGCTTTTCTTACACTAGTGACCTTTTTTACTCCTGGGATCCGTCATTGGTCACTCGAGCGATTGTTAAATTACAGAAAAGAGCTTAAAAAAAGCGATAGTTTGAAAACACGCGCCAAACCAACAGTTCCTGACAAACAACGTATTTTTACGGCTAACCGATAACGAAAGCCTGTACATTTTTGCAAACGTCCATTACATTTTGCAATTTGCTAATAATTTTCATCGGGACCTTAGTATTTTTAATTTTTTATAATTTTTCTCCTGGAAACTGCCAGAGGTCGCGTTAAAACAAGAGTTTCCGATGACAGGTCGCGTATTTTTTGGATTTGGAAACGGTACTTTGTACAACGCCCAGCCATCTATTTGCGTTCTCTATGCGACGGCACAACTCCGAGTATACATGTATACCAGTTTATATCATTTTTAAATTCCTTTGACAGTTCCTAAACGCTTCTCAGAATCGGGGTTTTTTCGGAATTTTCAGCGATTTTTAGGACCTTTAATTGAGCAGGGGGTTAGGGGGCACCAAACCTCATAATAAGCAAAAGTAAGTTGATGACAAGTGTATTAGAGCTGGTGCGAGGCCAAATATCGGCGAATATCGACCTCAGAACACGGTTGCCACATTGTCAAAAATTATGCAATTTTGGCTTTTTTCGCAAAATTGACGAAATTTCAAAGGCTTTGCGGCGATAGTAAAAATTATTTTTCGGGGCTGCAATTTTACACACGTCTTTAGGACCACCTAGAGCAACTTTTTTTTGCTATTGCGTTTTCGAAATCCAAAATTCGCTTTTTTTGGCCCAGCCTAACGACTGGGCGACGGGCGTAGAACGCATAACGCAGTAAATTGAGAAAGAGCAGGCTGATTATGAACGATCGTATTGTAATGCTATCGAGTCGATGATCGAGTGCGTGCATGATATATTATGAGTGGTGCCATTCCGAAAGGTTTAATTCCGATAGAAACCCTCCCATCTCTACGAAAATTTTCCGATAGCTCAGGAGTCATCGGCGAATTACCGTAGAGATGGGAGGGTTTCTATCGGAATGAAACCTTTCCTTTGGTAGCGTTCTAGAATTCAACCAGTTACTGCATCCGTGCTAAAAAGATTACATTATCCTGTGATACTGTATATCTATGTACATTGGAAAGTGCTGCTATTCATAATCTTTTCTGCATCGAGACAATAAAGGGATGAATTCTAGAACGGTACCTTTGAAACTCATAAGATAACACGCACTCGATCATCGACACGATACGATTGATACGAACGTTCATAATCAGTCTGCTGGTTTGAGTGGCCAGCGCGAGCATCCACTTTTCTGCGCACGCACGCGCGATGCCAGTGCACTATGGTTTGAAATCATCAAAAATTGGCCAAAAGTCAGAAAGTAAATTTCTCATTAATTCGCCACTTATAAACTTTCAGCTTCAATTTTATGCACAGAAAACACTTTGATCACGTAATTTAAACTTAGAATTGACACGGACAGGTTTTAAGAGTAAGCGTAAAAACTAGAAAAAGATTATTTTTGATGCCTTTTTTTCACCGAGTTTTGGCCACTTTTTTCTGATCTCAGACCATAGTGCAGTGGTGTCGTGTTGGCGTAGCGCGCAAACTGGCAACGATATATTTCGTTAAATAAAACCCACGTAAAATATCGATTGGAGAAAGTGCACTGTCCACCCCCCCTTTTTTACCTGGCTACATAAAGGGCCCCCGATCGTTCCGGGCCCCACCGCACCGCGATCCCTGCGGTCCCGTAAGTTACGCCACTGTCCAGGGATCTAATTGGCTTAGATACTTTTTTTAAACGTGAAACTAACAACAGTTGGTCAGGATTAACTCCCCCTTCCTCATTAGAACTGTCTATATTTACCCCAATTTTTCTTTTCTACCGCCATTTCGCTGTTTCTTCCTCAAATACTTTTCTCTTTCCACTTATTATTCCTTCCTTTTTCTCTCTTTTTCTCTTGAGCGTCTCCTAAAACTATCCCCTGCTCCCGCCAGCATGATCTTTGGGGCCCAATGATACACCACCACTGATTCAAGAGGTATTTTGATTATGGAATGCATTAAAGTGGGCGCACCACTTTGGTGTCACAGCCAGGGCCCCCATTTGGGGGGGGGGGTAGCCCTCCAGGCACCAGGCTCAAAGGGGGCCTGGGCCGGGTCCCATCCAAAGCTCAAACAAAGGAACAAACAAACAAACTACAAAGGATTCATATCCACACAGTGAATATCCCTATTTCTTTCTTTTTAATGCAACGTAGACAAAAAACAATTACGTGAGGGGGGGTGTTAGTCCCCAGGGGGGCCCGCAGCCTGGCTTGGTACCGGGGCCCGAAAAACGAAGTGGGGACCCTGGTCATGGCGTCACTTCCTTTGGATCTCAAAAGCAAAACCATTGGTCAAAATGTCTCATCAACTTGACCCTGAAACATTGTTGAGAAGACAAAAAACACTACCCTCCATAGTTTCTTTGAAATATGCATGATATGCTTAAATCCATGGAATTAGAAGGAAAATAGTTGGTAAATAGGATCTAGAGATTATTCCTAGGTGATTACAACGTTATCAAGGAAAATTGTC
Organism: Trialeurodes vaporariorum; assembly: GCA_011764245.1. NCBI lineage: Eukaryota > Metazoa > Arthropoda > Insecta > Hemiptera > Aleyrodidae > Trialeurodes > Trialeurodes vaporariorum. Next base: position 42,207,748 of record VMOF01000024.1, read on the forward strand.
ATCAAAATTTTTGATTCATCGGGCCTTGAAGCTAGGCTTGCTTTAAGAAACCTGAAGCACAATTGGAAATATTCCACAGATGGCAACACTAGGTGGAAAAAAAGATTGACAGCAAGTAGTAAAACAAAGAGGCGAGAAAAAAATAATAAAAAAAAAAACAGAAAGAGAAATAAGCTAGAAGTTTCAAGGACATCAAATGGGGGAATTTTGTGAGGAAATCGTTCAATTTGGTATAGAAGCCACGCCACGCCAAAACAATAAATAAAATAAAAAAGGTTATTATCACCCATCCCCTTTCCCAAAGAAATTGGAATGCTGAGGGGAAATATTTTAATTTGGTGGGAAAGACATAAAATAAGTCATCAAGTTTTCCCTCTCCTGAGAAATCGGTGAAATGACTTCCCTGACATAAGCCTTGAGCGGAACTAGGAATTTTTCTGGAGGGGGGGGGCTGAGCAGGCAAAAAACTGATGATCATTTTTTTCTCTCTTTTATTTTGCTCCTCATGCGTTTGATCCCTGATAACTCTGACCATCAAGCTCCTTGATAACCCTTTTTCTCTTACAATTCAAGCAAGGCAAATTTTAGGGGAAAACACATTCTGTCGGTATTTAACGATCTATTTGTTTATGCTCCTTGAATTCTCCAAGAGAGCCAAAATTTTGGGATAAGCCAAATGGCAAAACGTTTTTTGTTTCCAACAATTTCTGGGGGGGGGGGCTTGGCAGACCTAGGGGGCCCCCCAGAGCTAAGTCTGCCAAGCCCCCTCTCCCATTTCTGCCTATGATCTCTGAGGCAGAGTAAAGGGACAAAGAATAATACTATGAGTACAGTTCCACAAAAATAAAAATAATAGGTAATAAAAAAGAAAAGAGAGCTCACCGAGGCAACAAAAATCGCTATAAGGCGGGTCAGGGACATCCAAAATTCAATCTTTAGCAATGAGAAAGCAAAATAATAAACCTGCAAGGATAAAATAAAAATGGGTAATTTAATCAAGTGAAAAAACAGACATGAGGGGGAAAAAAAACAAAAAAATTAGAAAAGAAAAACTGGGAGGGGGGAGGGGAGGGTAGAAACCAACGAAAAATCTGTTTCATGTTGAAAAGCAGTAAAGACAGAGGAATGAGGAATTATGTGATCACCCTTTCCATTACGAATCATGAATAATGGTGTAGGTGCAGATGGATTTAATAGATAAATATAATAGATGAATAGTTCAACGGGGCCCGCTTGCAAACTGTTACTATGAGCACATGAATAGTTAAATCTGATGTAAAACACCAGCAAAAATCACAAAAAATGAGTCAAAACAGCTGTAATGGCAATATCGTAATGGCGAAGCTATGCAGATTGCAGGTCCATGGGAGATTCCTGTCTAATTTGTCACTTTCTCTACAGAAGCACACAGATACGTCCCAAATTAGATAGGAATCTCTCATGATACCTGTGTAGCTCCACCACAAAGCCCAATTCTGTGATTTTTTAGAGTACTCATTGTCATTTTTACATGTTTTCATGCAAGAATCAACTATCACCTGTATCAAAAGTTTGCAAGAGCCCCATTTCCTCTGACTAAGATGGGTCACACAAGATTTTTGGATTTTTCATAAGACTCTATATCAAGGCAGATGACACCAGGTAAGTGCAGGTAGATGAAACCAGGTAAGTGCAGTTAGATTCTCCCCATGAAGTGTATTGAGAAAACTCCATAGACAAGCTAACGTCACTAGTTTTTGATTGACACAGGAGTTGACCAGCCAACATCATCGCCAACTAGCAATCGAGATCCACCTGACAACAAAAATCACAAGGTGCACAAACCTGGTTCCATCCACTTCATCAATGATACAAATCTTACATTACTAGTGATGGGAAATGTTGATAAATATGATGAAATAAAAAAATAAACAACAAAATTCAGGAAAAGAGAAAAGATACTTACCAGAAATTTCTCAATGAGGTCAACATAGATTCATTCAATCACTTATAGAAATTTAATGATCAGACGATACCATCGTCATCATTCGTTATCGCTGTCAGGAACATAATTCAGGTAGTACAATCAACAAAGGGAATATTGTCAGTTGACTCCTTAGAATTTGGTTAAGGTAGGCAACCTGCAATACTTGTTAAGAATTTAAGCATTGCAGCTGGTCTACTTGCAGAGCTGCCGTTTTATGTATAATTAATGACACTTTTCAATTCACACATGATTTCACCAGTTGAGAAAAGATTACACAATTCAGTTCAGCGTATGACTGAACTGCATGAAAACACTCGATCTGTAATCTTTTCTCAATTGGTGGAAACGCCGTTAATTTATTAAAATAACCGCAAGTTTTTTACAGTCATCGACAACTCCACCGACTGAGAAAACATTACAGATGCAAGGATTTTCGTGCAGTACAGTCATACACTGAACTAAACTGTGTAATCTTTTCTCAACCGGTGGAATCATCAGCGAATAGAAAAAAGTCATGAATTATACGCAAAACAGCGGCTCTGTCTACTTACGCCCAAATCTAAATGGACTACTAATATAGTTTAATAACTTATCTATACATTACGTCAGAATGACACAGTCACAGAAAACTTCCTCCAGAATTGATGTGTAAGTGATTGACTCAAATCATTTTCATTCAATTTCAACTGACATTGTTTAATAACTAGACTGTGCATTGCTTCAGAATGGCACATCCATAGATCCTCTAGAATTCTCTGGAAGTTTGAAGGAAAATGGGAAAACTTGCCCTTGATTAAGACAGCGAGGCGGATCATAAAATAAAAAACAACTTCTGATTGTTTAATCTCTTGATTACAGATCAGAATCCATCCCTGATTCCTTTAAACTGATGATTTCATGGATCTATTCACAAAAGAGAAGAATTTATCCAGCCAACCATCTTGGACTTTTCACGTTCAAAGCAACTTCTTTATGATTGCATCACAATTTAATCATGATAAAATTTAGATTTCATTGCGATTTAATCGACCATGATAAAATCGAAAGTAATTAATTATTTTATGATTATTTATGATCTCTGCTATGTGGGCTTCCTTTCACACTAGTTCTCCAAAATTTCAGCAACTAATTCGAAGTCCCTAGAGGAAGAAAAAACAAGACAAATGAATCTAAATTCATAATAAGAGCCAATCTTGTAAAAAAAATTTTTGAAATGACTTACATAAATGTCAAATTCAAAGGCCTTTCAATCCACAAGATCATCATCAGTGGCATAACAAAGAAAAACGCAAGCAAAAACAAAACAACAAAGGAACAAAAAAAAAGAGACAAGAAAAAAGTATCAAGAAAAAATTAAAAACAAGAAAAAACAATTTATAATAATAAAAATAGCATGATGCAAAACAACAGACGGTTTTAGTGATGACTATCCGGTGATGAGCATTCCAAACAAAGACAAACTGTCTCTCTAGCTCTCACATGACCCCCATGTACTGCTATCTCACTCTCATTTTAAAAATCGTACATACCAACATCTCTTGTGAAATTTTTTGGCAGCAATAAATTCCTCCAGGCATTGTAATGCGATTTTGATAATAATATGTTGTTAAACAAGGCCCTGTATACCAATTTCAAAGCTAGAAAGAGATGGGTGTACAATGTACAAGGGGGTCACAGGAGAGTGAGTGATAGTTTGGAACACTGCATGTTTCATCACAATCGATTGCAACCGATAAGTGCATTGTTGTGATTGTTGGCTAACCGTTGACTTCGAAACTAAAACCGTCTTCATGTTAAATAAATAAAACCAAAAAACTAAAGCAAAAGAAAAAACACAAGCAAAGGCAAAAGCAAAAGAAGGAAAAAGTCAAGAGCAAGGAGGAATGAGAATGATGAATTAAAACAATAAGAAGATTGGCTCCTATTATAAATTTAGTTTCATTTGTCTCATTTTTCTTTTTAATCTATAACATACTGTTCTTTGCAATGTTTCAAGAAGAAAAAAACGTTGTAATTTTGATTTTCAAGATTATTGCTATTTGCAAAAAAAAAAGAGAAAAGGAGATATGGTGAAGAAAAAAAAAGAAACGAGACAATTATTTAACTCATTCGTATATTTTTTTTTCTTTATTCCATTATACTTTTTCTGAAATTTTATTTTTATTTCGCTTTTTTGTTCATTTGATTTTTCACTTTTTTTCATTTTTTTTTTTAAATTTTATTTTTATTTATTTTTTTCAGTCGTGCTTTTATTTATTTTTTAATTGAGTTTCATTTCTTTTCAATTTTTGAAGAAAAAAAAAAGCAAAACAAAAAATTGATCGGCAAAAGAAACAAAATTTCTTTGAGAGCTTTCCTGTTCTCTACTGGTTCAAACTTTTGAACATCTTACTATCTCAGAAATTTTTCTCTTGAAGAAGGAATTTTGAATCACCTCATGATCGACATTTCACAGCTGACCACAAGCTGAGGTATAAAAAACAAAAGGTACTTTAATGGTACTGGTAAAAAATTGCACTTATCGGCTGTTCCACACAACAAGCTTTCACTGTAATTTAGAAGGGGAGAAAAATACGGATTTAGACAAGATTTTTCCATTCAGAGTTCTAGACTCCCCGCTGAATTCACTATTGTGGGTATTCGATGTTGTACATGCAACACGCCGCTTAAATTAAACTTTAAAGCAGTAACTTAACAACTGAAAAAATTACTAGCCAAAGAGAAGGAAATATTCTGAATAACAAGAAACAACAAATTAGGTTTCCTTTATGTTCCTTAAGCTATAGAAGTTTCAGCTTGTAGCAAGAGATTATAACTTGATGGTTAACATAGTCTTTGTTATTCATTGAAAGTACACTTACAGTCATAATTTAATGGAGCCTTAATCTATTTTAGGTGCTTAAATCAAAAATTAGACAGTAAAAAAGTTTTAAAAAAGATCAAAATTAGATTTTTGTAAAAACTAAATCTGTAGAGATACAGCTGTTCATAGTTATCAAGTTGATATAAGAAAAAAAATTGACAGTTTGTTCTTCCTGTAGAACCACAAAAACAAACATTTTAAGTGAGAGCATACATTCTTCTTATCGTAAGAATCCTCAAAAAGCCTGATGGGATTTATTTGATAAAATCATTGATTGATGGTTCTCCATACCTATTTCAAAAAGATACAAAAAGAAAAATCTTCCTAACATCAAAGCCGTCTTTTTTTATGTCCACAATCGCCCTCTGTGGACCGCTGCAGTCCACGGTTGCCGTGCAGGATTGCCCTTTTCCCAGGCTGGTAGCACTGCTGCGAGCAATTGTGGACCCCAATCGTCTACATGGTTTGGAGCACGCGGACCATCATGGTCCAAGAGGATGTCCTGTGCAATGCGCAATCGCCTCTGTGAAACCACGTGACTTTATCGGCGGAGTACACAATACGTCCACAATCCGCGTTCGCAAAATCGTTGTGGACATAAAAAAGATGGCTATACTTGAAGGTTGAAGTGTCAAATTGATAGAAACAATAGAGAACTGATATACAATTAAAAATTAATAAGAGTTAGTGAGATTTTATAGTGTATTAGCAAATCTAGGAATGTAAAGTACATTATTGACTAAAATTATTGATTCAATTTTTTAAATTTTGCCACTAAGAATTAAGCACTTCAAAACGAGAAGTGAAACATTTGGCGACTTAACATTTTCTTATTGTAAAGAGAAAACATTATAAATGCAAGCTAATTAATTAAATACTTCAAGCGTTTATTACAGAGCTGTGCAAACTCAATTCTAATCTCCCAAAGATTACGTCCTCTCTGTGCAACTCTTCCCAAACAAAAGGGAAGATTCCATTAACTCTTTATGTCACGCTTTCTCAAAAATGAAACAAATTAGTAAAAAAGTGATTTTCCGAAGTCCTTAGAGCCTAAATATGACCTCCACTTTTTGTCAGAATTTTCCCAGCTTCCCTTTATGGAGAAAAAACGTGGATAGACGAACTAACTACTATGACACATGCACTTTCTTGGGTCCCATTAGTTTTTTTTAAATTTTTTCATATTGCCCCACACAAAGGTATGGAATGGCTAGTGGAGGGTTTTTCAGTCCAAATGTTGCTTGGGGAATGTTGGTACACCCTTCCTTTAAACATCTTATGTGGTTATTATGCCTAACCACCATGACAGATGACCAGAAATACCTTTTTAAATTACGGTCACCCAGTCTAACCACTATGACACAAAGGGTCAAAGCCTCACAGACAACTTGGAAAGATGGAAAGAAAAAATAGGGTTAATCAATGCTTTCTTTCAGACACTTTAAGGTGATTCCAGGCGAAACTTTTCCAGATTTCAATCCGATGGATAGCGCCACTAGTCGCTTTTTGGAAAAGTCGTGTTTTTGGCGTTTTAAACTGAAACCATAGATAAAACGCAAAATCCAATAACGTCAGCACCTGCAAAATTTTTATATGGATTTTTTGAGCCTGAAAAGAGCAAAATTGGTTTAAAATTAAAGCCGTAAATTATGAAATTCGTTTTGCCATAAGCTTAGTGAGTGAGAGTGAGCGCGAGTGATGATATGTCTATCTGCCTCACTCGCACTCATTGCGGCTTACGGGAAGTTTCGTATTTCATAATTTCCGGCTTTATTTTTGAGTGTTTCAGCCTGAAACTTTCAGGGTATCTTCCTGAAGTATGCTCGCAGGTGCTGACGTTCCTCAAATTTGTGTTTTTAGCGTGAATTTGTCAAATTAAGCAAAAAACTGTTGACTTTTTGAGCAGCGCGACGTGGTGTCCACAGTTGGAACTAATCGACCCTGGAATCACCTTAAAACTCTTTTTTGCATTTACTTTGGTTTGGAAGGTTCAAAGTTTGTTCTGTGACTTTCAAAACAAGTCCTCTTGACGAAATTGTTCTTGATGAATTTTTCAATTATTTTCTGTTGCTTTAAATTTTTTGAGGCATGATGTCACAAATGGCAATACTGTAAGACTCTGAAATACCTGAAAAACGTAACAATTTTCAAATTGGAAAAGAAATAAAAAAATGAAAATTTCTACCAGGATACTTTCTCTTGAAAGCCATAGTACTTTTTCCTGAACTTTAACAATAAGGTCAAAACATTATTCCACATTTGCACAGCCCTGATGCCAGGATTTATCATCTGTTTGTTGTTCTTTGTTTTGATAAATAATCTTTCAGTTCTGTTTCTTTACAAATTATTGACATAGTTACCAACTTACTTGCTTTTAAAAAAAAAAGAATATGAAGTCACTTTTTCAGATTGCTCAACGATAAGGTACAAACTCAAAGGAAACGGTTTGACATCCACAACTTAATATATTAGATTACCTACTTCGGATGAAACGTTTGCAGGGATTTTTATCACAAAACTATTAAAGAAATAGATACAAACAGACACAATCAGCTTGAACGGCGAAAACAAATTGTAACGTACTGCCTCATTACATTCTGATGTGTCCAACGTGCTATAGCGATAGAGGGGGCCATACATATTTTAAGTCCTATCTCACAGTGTGACAGCATGGGCGATCTGAATCTGTTTTGTTTGCCTCACTTTTTTTAACCTTAAATCAAAAATTGTAATTAATCCAGAGGAAATCGGTTTTAAACAAAAGTGCAAGTGTTTAAAAGTGACTATCTGGACACAGAATTTTAATACAACTATCTAGGGGAGAAAATTTTGCTTGCTTCTGTCATTTGTCAATTTCTGTATCGTGCAAATCTTTCCAGAAGAAACAGTTTTATCGGTAGCAAGACAGTTTGTCCAATGCATTTTGTCCAATGGATGTATCATCCAAAATATTTTGTCCGAAAAACTAACCAGTGAGGAAAAAAATAGAAAAAAGAAGATTGTCTATGGTGACTTTTTTTTTCTTATCAATGAAATTTACTTTATTATTGTTTCCAAGGAAAGATGGTACGTTTATCCTTCATATCGATGAATATGAATGTTCATGGCTTGGTGAAAAAATTGCCTGAATTTGAACGTAGTCTGCTTTTGGCCAAAGAAATAATTGGCCTACATTACCATTTACTTTCATGGATAAACTTAACTTGTGGCCAAGCTGACATATAGTGGACCAAAAGTCACATTGGACCAACTGTGAGTTTGGACGAAAACAAATGGACAAACTGTCTGGCCACCTGATCGTTGACCGTTTTATCGATTTCTGTGCCCAGATAGCCACTCTACACTTTCACTTTTGTTTACAACCAATTTCAAATGTATTTATCACAATTTTTTTTAAAAAAAATTAAAGGTTAAAAAAAGGTGAGGCAAACAAACTGAGCCTGAGTGAAAAACGTCCATAAGAGATTTCCATCATGGTTGTCTTCATGAAGTTTCAATATCTTGGCCCACAAATCCTCTCTATCGGTATAGCTCGTTGGAAGTGTCATATAGATTCGAGACGAAAAGTCATACATAAAAGCCAAAAGGATACTTAACAGACTTGAATGATCAATCTCTTGTTCATTTTTTTTTAAATGGTCTTAATTACTAAAAATGCTTATAAAATCAATCTAGGTAATTAAATTTGTTTCATCTACACAGTACATGATAATCAAAATAAAATATTAACAAATTCATAATAAGGTAGAAAACATAACTATGACTACTTTCAACTAGAGTACAAAAATAAGTCTTATTATTAAGAGATTACATTTTTAACAATACAAAGGGAAAATGATAAAAAAAGAGAAGAGGAGGGGACAAATCTTGTTTCCGAAATCGACAGCTATTGTAATTTAACTTTCCATGGCGTTCTCACAATTCTTTTTACATTCTGATACAGGTTTGGCACTAAGAGGGTGGGTGTCTTCAGGAGCAGATTTAGCAGGGATTTTGCCGTCAGGATAGTTCCAGTTTTGTACTTCAGCGGTGCCAAATATTTGGAACATGAAGTAAGTTCCGATTGCAACTACCGCAGCGGTGCCAAACACTTTACGCCATGCAATTAGACTTGTCTGAGAAAGGAACAAAGGAGAGTTTAGGTAAAAATAGTTGAAATTTCGAATTGACATTGAGGTAAATATGGTTGAAACTTCAGAATGACATTAAGGTAAATACGGTTGAAACTTCAAACTGACATTAAGGTGATTCTTCAGCCTTTAATGCCAATTTCTACCACCAGAGCGCTACCATTCAATTAATGTCAAATTACAGGCTGAAAGTAATTCATATTTAAGAAAACGGAAGGTCAGTTACTAGATAATCATCTGAAGAACGTCTCTGCAAAATATCTCGACAATAACTTCAAAAATAAGGCTACACGTACCAAAAAATGAAGTATTGCAAATCAATTCATGTATCGAAATGCGATATTTCATATTTTGGTACGTTCAGCCTTATTTTTGAAGTTATTGATGCGATATTTTGCTGTGGTGTCCTTTAGATGATTATCTAGTAACTGACTTTCTGTTTTCTTAAATATAAATTACTTTCAGCCTGCAATTTGACATTATTGGACGGTAGCGCTGGTGGTAGAAATCGGCACTAAACGCTGAAGAATCGCCTTAAAGCAAACTTGTTTAGAGAGTATGTTCAAAATGACCAAACTATAACAAGTATACTCAGGTGTGGTATTGAAAGGGTTAACCTTGCGTATTTATTTACTATCGGTTATAAAAAATAAAAAAAACAGAGCAGGTATCCTCATTGGCAAGGCTTTGGAGCTTTGGGGCTTTGGTATTTTAATAATTTGGTTTATTTGAATTTAGGAAATTCTAAGATTTTAAGTTAAATCAAAATACTAATTTTCAAAATCAGCAATATTTTTAGATTAATTACATCTTATCAGGTCTTTCTATAAAAGACAAGAGAAATATTTTACTTACATCTTCTTCACGAATAACTCCAGCTGCAAGAGGTGATAAAAAACTTGCTGACATGTGGATTGTTTGCGCAAATGCAAGAACCGGACCTAAAAAACCAAAACGAAAGAAACTCTAACTGCAGGAAAAATTAAATCGGCTCAAGCAAACATGTTCGATGTTCAAAATATTTTTTTATTGAGAAGACAAACAGAAAAAAAAAAAAAATTAGCATTGTCTCATTTCTAAACGTACACATTTGAACAAATATGATGTTTGACGTAAATGATTAGGTCATCAAGGTCCTGCAGCAAATTAGAGGAATTCAGTTAAAATTCAGTCCATCTGATTAAATTGCAGGGGTTCGGTGACCTTAAACTTAAGCAGTCTATTCATTTACCTGCAAGATTGGGGGCAATGTCCACGACGTTGGCCATGGCTCCAGCATAAGATGCAGTGATGAGAGTAACAGCTATGAACCAGGTGACAAGAACTGGTACTATTTCACAACCAAGGTATCCGATCAAGACTAATAAAAGACCAGGAATGATTTGAGCTGTCCAAGGAGAGAAAAAGAAAAATTAGAAAGGTCAGTGCAGTTCTTGAAGCTATTTTTGGCAATTTGAAATGGATCTTTGCTGAGAGACAACCGAACCTACTGTAAAATTAGCCCCTTAAGGAGGGTCTGAGGGTCTCTCCCAGAATATTAGAGGGGGGTCAGAGGAGTTTCCTCCAAAAAATATAAGGGGGCCTGAGGACCCCTCCCCCCAGATTAAGTTTGAAGTGTTCGTGGGGTATTCCCTACAAATTAGTTTTTATTGCTTTTATTGTTTTAACTTTTACTCGCTCATAACTTTTTAATTTGCCACTAATGATGATCATAATGATCAAAAGGGCTTTGGCGTTTTTGTTTGTCTAAGTTCTAATTTAATTAATTATTACAAGGTTGGCTATTATTATGAATTTAGTTTCATTTTATTTCTTATTTTTTCTTTTAATCCACTACATCTTGCTCTTTGCAACGTTTCAATCTACTCTGAAAAGATTATACTTACACACTGCGGTGAAGACTTTTCGAACGTTAGTCAAAGTCATTTTCTCACTGGTAACAAGATAATCTGCGAGATAACAAAATACTACTGAGGATAAATAGCTGCATAAAAATGGTATACCGCTCAATAAGCCATTCTGGAATTTGAGAACAAACAAAAGTTTGGTCAATAACAAAATTAAGACGGGCTTGTTACTTTATTATGAAGAAATAAAAGGTTTCAGTAAATTTTTACATTAGCCTCAAACATATGAACATATGAGAGATCTCAACCTGGGTTGGGCCAACTTGAGTTGAGTTTCAACCCGCGTCCAACTCGGGACACTTTGTGTCAACAGGCTTCACGATACAATTACTCAGAAGTGGATCACCAGTCAGGTGCTTAGTTACTTACTCTACGAAACTTCCTTGTCAGCACAGAGAGAGTGACAAAATTAAGATAGGAATCTCCCATTAATAGTGCCATGTAGTACCCCCATTACGCTCGGGCATATAAAAAGAAATTTATGAGTTTATGAGTGGATCTTGTGAGTTTTTAGTTCTACCATTGTTATTTTTGCAGGTTTTTATATCTGAATCAACTTTCATTTTATGGAATGCCACGCCCATTAAGTGTTGGCGATTCCAGCCTCTCTGACGCTGTTTTTTCTCGTTCCTTTGAATCTACCAAACCTCATTGGCGTAATGCCTTCCCTGGGAAATTTTGAAAATTTGAGCTGCTCAGGAGCTGCTACTGGCCTCTTTTTCATCCTTCAGATCCCTTGTTACTTTGAATTTTTTTGCACAAAAATTGTTAAAATTGAAGCTTCTCTTGAGCTATACTTTTAGGTACCTTAGGACCTCTGAGGTCATTTTTTCCCTGGAAAGCCTTACTTATTTAGAAAAGTTTGACAAATTCAGCCCTTCTGAATTACTCTGGAGTGGTTTTTAAGCTCTTTTGGACACCCCCTCTAGATCTCCTATTCCCTGAATCACCCAGCGGCAGGGTGCCATTCTTTTCTCCTCTTTTCCTTCTCTTTTTCCTCTCTTTTTACCAAGAGTGTCACCCCTGCAATAGTGTCACCCGCGGCGGACGCCTCCCTCCCTTACTACGCCACTGAAATGATGCGAATACTTGCCTCTTGGATACTAAAACCTAACACAGTCTTCATGTAAAGGGGTCCACAAATGATAAAAACATAGTGGACCCAAATTCTGCCAAAAGTTGTTACACCTATAGACCAAGCAGGAGTGGAGGTTAAAATTGACATCCATGGCACTTTCATTTCCTTGGAAAAAAAAGGAAAAAATTAGTTTCACAGGGTTAAATGAATAAATAAACTTGAGGCGACATTGATAAGACTCATAGGTCTAAGACAGTAAATTTTGGAGAGCAATTTAATGCTTATCTGCTAAGAGCCTCACTTTCTCCTTATTTCTGTTCAAAAAAGACAATGTAACCAAACATTGCGTTATGTTCTAGTGATAAGCTATCATAAATTTATATGTGAAGTGATCGTTGCTCCACCACCAGTACTGGTATTGCCAAATTAATTTCATAGAAAAAAAAAAAAAATTCTCCTTAAATTAAATTGGCTTGAGGTGGTTTTTTCTAAGGTTCACACGTCTTATTTTACAGATAAAATGAATTAAAAGTTACATAAGGTGATGGGCACTCAAAAAATATCATAGGTAGTTTTAAAGAAATAAGAGTCCCTTTCAGTTCCCACAATTATCAACGTAAGTTTGCAAAAGCAAAATTATGCAAGTTACGTCTTTGACTTGAATAAATCAGGGTAACTTATTAATATATTTTAACCCTTTCCACTCGGATGTCGGATATATTCAACCGGGGAAAAGTTGAGTTCCACTCACAGGTCGGATATATCCGACAAAAAAGAGACCTTCTAAGGACTCGATTGCCAGATATATTCGACACGCTTGACTGATGGTGAGCTCCAGCGGATTTTATGGGAACTAGGACGAAAATCACGCACTACGCCAGCGCGCTCTGTACACCGTGATGTGAGTTTTTTACAGATCATATGGTTTGTTTTCATATCGTGTTGTTGAAGCTCCACGAGCTGGTGGGGCGGTCGGGTAAAAACGCTCACGAGTGGAAAGGGTTAAGACGTTTTCTACATTGTTGGGCTTGGAGTAAAGGTGCCATAAATGGAGACTTACATGCTTCCCCAATTTTAAAAACTTAATAGGTCATTTGTAAGTATTAGGATAAGATTATGAGAAAAATTAACTTATCATTGGAAAGTTAACGAAAATGAGCAATTCAAAAATTTAGTGAAATTTGTTGGCCTAAATATGTTGCAAGACGATAGTTTAGGCCCTTAAGTGAAAATAAAAAAGCAAAGAATAATACAAGAATGAAAGCTCCCAAAAACACCGATGGAAACATTTTTTCGGTCTTTTTCAGTGTCTATTCAAAATAGCGGACATATCTCTGTTTCTTTCTTTCACATAGCTTTGCAAGGGAATAGTTTGGACCTTCTCACAGTGACGACTCGAGCAATTTGGCAACAGTGTTATACCTCCATTTGATTCTATGTTAAACAATTGATTGTGAAGCGCTGCTTCACCTGCAATCGATTGTCAAACGTAGATTCAAATGGAGGGCAAACATTGTTGCCAACTTGCACGAGCCGCCACTGCCTTCTCAAAATGGCTGACCAGAAATAGTGCTTCAAAATGAACCAAAGTTTTCATTCAGACTGCAGTATTCCCAGAAAAAAGTTCTGAGTTGTAGACTGCACTCAGAGGGTTGGGATCAGAGACAATATAAACAAGAGACCACGCACTAGCCATGCGCGCGGTGGCTGACTATTTTTTCGGAACTCAACAGAAATTAACAAAGGGAGCATGAAGGAGCACCATCCAACATGGTCCACACATTGACTGATGCAATTTCGGTGCTTCGATCTCATTAGGCAAAAACCTCAACAACTTTGCTCATCAGTCAACGTACGGACCATGTTTGCGGTGTTCTGTTGAGACCCCAAAAAAAAGTAGTAACCGCTCGCAAACATGGGCGAGATAGATAGTGTGTGGTATCTACATATTATATATTGTCTCTGGGTGGGATTGACAGAACTAAAATGATCATGTCATTTTTCTGGATTTTGAAATATTTTCTTCCATTCAACTAAGAGGAGGTTCTCTCAGGAGACTATAACTTTTTTAAAAATGAATTTAATTAGAATTGATGATGAGTTAATTACTAAAAAAGAGGCTACCTTCCTGCCGATCACAGAGTTGCCAATAGTCCGCTGGATGTACGCCAGTTCCGTCCTTGTAATGCGGGGATGTTTGCGCGGCGCATCAAATGCCAGAAGCCACCAGATGACACACCAACTCAGACCAATGGAACCAGTCGTGTAGAACACCGTCGGCCACCCATAATGAGCAATCAGGAAACCACACAGCGGGTACGTCAGCCCAATCCCGAAACTAAAACCTGTCATCCAGGCTACCTATTACCACTCCATTACCTAGATGTTAATTTCCATAAACAATATTAATGCTGCTTTTCAAACTACTTAGTCATTATAGTTATTTGCTCTTAGACAGAGCCCTCCTCTCGTCATCATTGCTGCGAACCAGACGACAGTATTGAGAATTTCATCCACAATTTTTAAAATTCCAATCTCAAGTTATTTCACAATAAAAAATTGCAGAGTTCAGGGCTTAAATAAGTACAATTTGTAAGACCATTTTCAAAATTTAAAAATAAAATCTCAAATGACGATTTTAATTAGATTAGGTGAAATGAATATGGATGGCCTGATTTAATTCAATTTCCCTAGGAGATTGCTAAGCACTAATGAGAAGGAACCAAAAAAGAGCAATTTATAAGAATTTAGTAAAATTGCCAAGAGGGCCAAAAATGTAATCAGACTAAAATTGTTAAATTAACTTATTTTATTTAGTCCAAATAGGAATCTGTTAATTTTGAACTGACATTCAGAAGAGCTTTAGTACTTAAATTCATAAAAAAAAGCTTCCAAGAAAAAGCAAAGATACAATCTAAGAGGTGAAGGAAGGACTGATCAATAAACTGGAAAAGCATTAGAAAATGATGAGGAGTATTTCCTTCATGATTTTGGTTCTCAAACTTTACATTACATTAGAGATGAAATCTTTACAGGAGCTTTAAAAGCAGTATGATGATAAAATCAGAAAATTTTTCATAAAAATTACCGTAAATTTTGTTTTACTGAGAATGTTCAATGAGTGACGGAAATTAACATCCCACATAATTACATCACAAAAACTAAAAAAACAGTCCAGACAACTAATACTTAGCTACATAAAAGAGAAAGTCGCAAATTTGCGTGAATACTTAACGAACAGAAAAATATCAACGGTACACTACATGTCGACTAACGGAACCAGTTTTTCTTCAGAGCAAATTTAAGAGATGATATGTTCAAAGTTTAACTTCAAAACGCTGTAGCATGATAACTATTTCGATTTAGCCAAAATCCTTCAAAAGGAGTATTTATATGGTTTTCAGGAGTATGTTTTAGGCCAATACCTGTCTCAATTCTCTTTAAAAAAAAAGCTATTAAGATCCTTAGTAGACTTTAGCTCTGCATTTGTAAACTTTGAGTCTGATCCTGATTGAATTTGGATCATCGAGTACGGACTAAACTAGGTACCGACAAGTCTCGAAGCTAAGATTTGAATTAAGGTGATTCTATGGCAAACTCACGGAGATTTTAATCCGATAGATGGCGTTACTAGTTGCTGGCTCCGAAAATAGCCGTTTTTTGAAGGTTTTTCACTGTTTTATCAGAACAGACGAATAATAGACAAAAAATCGGATTATCAGCACCTGCGTAATTTTTTGCATGATTTTTTGAGCCATAAACAGGCATTGGTTCAGAAATAAAGAAATATTTATGGGAGGAAAAACTCATACATAATTTGGAGTTGTATCAGTAAAGATTACAGGTGAAACCGAAACCTGAAACTTGAAACACTCCAAATTTTTTTTTTTTTTCGGTTTCAATTTAAAATGCCAAAAACACGACTTTCCCCAAATGGAACTAGTGGCGCTATTCATCAGCTTGAAATCTGGAAAAGTTTCGCCTGGAATCACCTTAAACCATCACCTTTCAGATCAGTGAACCACATTTCAAAAAATGAACCCTCACACTTTGAATTCGAGGCTTACAATGAGAAAGAAAAGAAACAAAAAACTGGACCAGAAAATCGACACTAACAAGAATTGCTCAATTTTTTGTTAGAAATGGCTTAGTATTCAAGAATTAAAAACTTCCAAATTTGTCAATTACTTTGAACTCAGAAAAATTTCATTGAGAGTAAAAATGTTGATAAGTAGGTGCTTTTTTAACTTTATGAATGAGAAAACAGTAGAAAAGAGGGGAGAGAGAAAACTAGTCTTGAAGAGAATAATTTATAATGGAGTCATTGGTTTTCATAAAATTAAAATTACTCTGTAATGTGATTTTAGAACAAATGCCAAAACGAAAACAGTCAAAAATGTTAATAGTTTCATGGTTAACTTCAAATAGTAACAGGATGTTTTGATGCAGGATTGAAAATTTCTTTTTGAAAGGCTTATGGTTACCTACAACCATTCAATGAAAATAGTACACCTATGGTTAGAAGAGAAAAATAAAAAAAAAGAGAAAAAAAATCTGAAGACACCCCTTTAGTAAAACATTTTAATCATCAGGTTGAGGTTAAATTCTTAAATTAGAGAACGGTGGTTCCGTTTATGAAAAACTGAATAGAACATAGCAGTAAGGTCTTTGACTGAATAATTGATCCTTCGAAAATGTTGAAACAGATATTTTCAGTTTTTGCAGAAAAATACAGATGGTGGCTAGATAGGAATAAAATATTAGGGCTAAATTCAGCTTCCCTTAAATTCATTGTCAGTGTCGACACTACAGTGTATCTAGGAGTTGACACCAGGTTTACTGCACACTGATTGGCTGGTATTTATAGGCTCTATAGCCTGATGCTGATCCAGTGTTGACAATGAATTCACTCAGCTTACACTTGGCCCTTACAGAAACAGCGAGCAGATCGCGCACCTCATGGTTAAATGGATCAAAAAAACTAAATAAAAGTGGTGCGATTGAGTGAGAGACAGATTTGGGGCGGATGTCTTCCAATAACTAGTGTCCAGTTGCTGGATAAGTACCTATAGGTTGCTCCAAAGACAACTTCACATAACGAGCAACGTAATAATGGTTTTCGAAAGACTTTCGCCCCAAAACGGTCTCTCACCCAATCTGGTCACTTGTATCTAGTTCTATCGATCCGTTTAACTAAGAAGTCCCCGATCAGCTCGCAGATATTTTCCTCACTTTTCAGAAACTATTCATCTTCATTCTTCAAAATGTTTCCAGTAATTTGAATGATTCATATTTTAGTTAATCTTTGTTCAATTGAAAAGTACTTCCATAAAGGGACAGATAAAACAGAAGGTACCCTTGTGCTCAGGGGCGGTCCGTGGGTTCTAGAGGGGGGGGGGGGCTTGAAAAATGTAATGACTTTTATTTTCCCTTCTCACTTTTCTTGAGCCCTTCTCCAAATAAAAGTGGGGGGGAAGGGGGCTTAAGGTGCTACAACCTTTGCATTTCCCTTTTTATGAGCGCTTTTCCAAAATAGGGGGGGAGAGCCGGAGCTTGAGCCCTCAAAACCTCCCAAAGTCCGCCACTGCTGGTGCTCGACAATCCTGCATTGCGGGAGATACAGATTATAAAAACTGGGTTTTCTTGAATGACGAACAATGGGGCTCTTGCAAACTTTTGCTACAGTGGATTAAATAGTTGATTGTTGCATAAAACCTATAAAAATGACCATGAGTACACTAAAAAATCACAAAATTCACTCACAGAATCGGGCCAAATGGCGGAGAGATACAGGTATCATGGGAGATTCCTACCTAATTTGAGACATAGGTATCTCTGTGTTTCTGTAGAGAAAGTGAGTAATTAGACAGGAATCTCCCATGATACCTGCAATGAACCGCCATTACAATCTTGTCGTTAAGAACAGTTTTGTGAGTTTATTACAGGATTTTAGACTTTTATAGGATATTTTTGTGATTTTTGCTGCTTGTTACAGCGGAAGAGACTAATAATTTGCTCATGCAAAAGTTTGCAAGAGCCCTATAAGAGTAGAAGTGAAACCATCAGATGATAAAGTAAAACCAATTTGACAACTCATAATCTCACACAATAAGCTTTTAGATCCCAAATTTTGTAAGCATGAGCACACCCTCTGTTTTATCCGCCCTTTCACCAAAGCACTCCTCAATTCATGGAACTGGTTTTTTTTTTGTAACAGACTTTAAATTCTTATCTTCTTCTTTTCCATTTTTTTTTTTTAAAAAAAAATAATTACTTTCTTTAATATTTTATTAAAAATAAAAAGTTGAAACTCTAACCTTGAAAAGATGACATGAACCTGCTTCTCTCTTTGGACGGAATCCAGTGGCCCACCAGAGCATACATTGCAGGCCAAGTTAAGCCCTGTAACAAAGCCGGCCGTTGATTAGTATTTTTTAAAAAGATAGTAACGTGATTCCAAGGATTGGTTAATGGGATTCAGAGCTGCCGTTTTGCGTATAATTGATAGCATTTTTCAAAGCACCAATGATTTCACCGTTTGAGAAAACCGCTTTCAGTTCAGTTTATGACTGTAATGCATAATAATACTTGCATCTGTAATCTTTTCTAAACTGGTGGAGTCGTCGATGACTATAAAAAACTCGCGGATATTTTAATAGCTAAAAGGCGATTGCACTGATTGAGAAAATATTACAGATCAGGGTATTTTCATGCAGTACAGTCATACACTGAACTGATCTGTGTAATCTTTTCTCAACCGGTGAAATCATTGGTGATATTCATCTGTCATCAGATGAATGACTAATAGTGTTAAAACTTTGATTTACTAATAGGAATAACATGAGAATAATCCGAATAATTTTACTTAATTATTCATGATTATTTAAAAAGTGATTTTTGCCAATTACTGGTTTTAGTTCTGAACTGCACACTGAATCTGAAGGACTTTTCACGCTTGAATCAGTTCAAGTTGATCGGAAGTAAAGTTTCTGAACTGCACCCCGGGTCTCTAACGACGTGAGAGTCACCCATCGTCAAAAACGTTGACAAGTTTATGTTAATAGACTAATTTACCCTCAAGATTTCAAAGATAAAAAACTGAAAGAGAGAAAAGATAGGATACTTACTGACGCTACACCTTGAATAGACCGCAGTAAAATTAATGCTGAGTAATGGAAAACGGCAGCTTGTGGAATGAGCAAGGAACAAATGGCTGTTACCAACTGAGAAAAACCAAAAACAGTTTTGGTTCCAAACTTTTGGGTCAAGACACCGCCGACAACTTGGGATAGGATGTAACACCAATAGAATGACCCTAGGATTGCGGATTGTGTTGTGGGATTCCAATCAAACTCCCCCTCTTCCTAGAATGAAAAGAGGCAAAAAAGGTTTCACCAGAAGAGATAAAAAAAGATGAAAAACTAGCAAGGACAAAGATAGCTGGTCAGGATGCAACAGACATGGAGAAAACAATTCGGTTTTGTGAACTAAACTTCGACTCATATGGAACACCGATGTGTTTGGTTACAGTAACCAAAGTTTTCTGTTGTGAGTACCGAACTTCAGTTAGGAGCATCGAAGATTTCGGTGAGTGTGACTAATACTGTGACTCACATTTCGTTCCAACTGAAGACTTCGGTACTCCTAACTGAAGTTCGGTGCTCTCAACCGAAAACTTCAGTTACTGGAACCGAACACCCTCAATGTTCCAGACGAACCAAAGTTTTTTTCTCCATGGGGAACACAACAAATACTTGAGCTGAATGATACATTGTGCGTTGTGTATTGCATACCCTCGCCAGGTTGCTTTGTCCACGCTAGTGCATGCAGTTGTCAAAATATGTAGAGGTACAAATAATTCAACAGGCTAATGCGAAAACATCCGATGTCCAAAATATTTTTATTGAGAAGACAAACATACACAATAAAAAAATAATGGCAAAATTAAAAAATTAAAACTTTGTAATGAAAACTGGCAAGACATGGAACTAGTGGCAAAAAGCCGTGGAAAAGGTCTGATCAGTGCTTACATAGATGCAGCGTCTTCTTAAAAGAGATGTATGCTCACAAAGTCAAATATAAAAAAAATGGACAACGGACATTTTTGCACGAGCCTGTTCAATTATGGAAAAGATCAAATGTATCATAACTAAAATGCAGCAACTACACGTATAAACTTACAGTTAGGCCTAAGCAATCGACCGAAACATCAATCAATCATCTTGAAAGATCTTGAAAATGTTGAAATTTTGATCGATTGAAACTTTGATCAATCAAAACTATGTTAACTTTCTATAATTATGATTTCACAAGATTAAAAATACGAAAAAAAAGTTAACATTTTTTGGCCGATTGAAATTTTTGAAACATTTCATTTTGATCGTAAGACCAAAAAGATTGTGTTTTGCCAGATATTTAAGGATACCTGGAAAATTTGATTGAATTATAAATTTGCGGAAAACCTATTTTTCCACTCACAAAAAGAACATTAACCATAAAAATTAGATAGATACATAGATTCTACTTGACAAAAGAATCTGTTTTTTATTCAACTTATCCGGCAACAAACCTGAAAAAATCACATAGCGTTTTATGGTAGACAACCATAAACCGACAAAAGGCCTTCTAATCCATACTTTCCTCAATTTTATTGGCTCCTTAAAAAAATCCAAATATTCAGTATCCGACCAGATACTAAAAATTACTATCCGCCGTAACACAACAAAACGACCAAGATTTCCACTGAACTCACAGTGTACATCTAGTCTTGACCTTGAGTGTAAGAAAAGAGGCTGAACGCCCTGGCCCATTATTATTCAACTCCTGAAATGAAAACTTGTCTCCACAACTAGGTATCATAAATTTCACAGTTACGAGTCGATTTTGAGATTTCAAGACACTGATGTAATTTCTAACCCGTTAATGTTCCATTTGCTTTTAAAAGAGGGCTAATATTTTCAGCTGATAAAGTATAAGCTGTGGCAAATTGCAAACAAAAAAAAGGTTTCCATTAGAAAGTAGAGGAATATAGAGTAACAGAGTTTCTCCTTGAAGTTTCTCAGATTACAATGGTAGGTACACGGAAAAAAAAGACTGGTAGAATTTACCATCTGCACATCTTATTTTGGAGTCTGCTATCTAGTATGGTAAATTTCACCAGATTATGGTAAAATGTACCAACGTGTTACCTTAATTTACCACAAGGTACGTTGCTTTTACCATATTATGGTGAAATACACCATACTTGCTAGAAGGCGCCAAAATCAGCTACATAGATGGTAAAATTCTACCAGTCTTTTTTTTGTGTGTATATTTAATGTGGTTACTTACTGATGATGAGATATTAACGTCTAACTGCTCGGATGTATTTATAGTTGAAGGCACGTAGCAGTATTGTTCCGTTGTGCTGTTAGTTGGAGTTCGAGGGGGTATTTTGACCATGGCGACCATTGCTATGTTGATGTCTGTGCGCATCATGAAGCTTACCAAAAAACCTGAGAACGACAGCATATATAGCACCACTCTTGCTGGCACCATATCTATGAAAAGAAAAAACGAAAAATAATTACTTACAAACTAACGAACTTACCATAATACCAAAATCGAAAAATGCATACTTAACCCTTTCTACAACACGCCCGAGTTATTTGATTTTGTAACTCGATCTCTCTATGGCAGTAAAATCAACTCAAAATTGTCAACAAAAGCATAATAATAATGTCTCGTCGAACGCCTTCAATTACCGGGATAGGCAAAATGAACACCGTGGGGTACGAATATTTAACTACCCACTGATTTGAGCGAGCGATATTTAATATTTCTTCTGACAACCTGAGCCCGATAGTTAATGGGTTAGCGAAAAAAGAAATACAAAGAGAGGCAAATAAGAGCGAGACACAAATTTACAATACAAAACACACTAAAAGTTTTAACATTAAAATTAAAATTTAAAATTTAAATTAAAATGACACTGAAAAGAAAGTAAGCAAGCTCGTGAACTAAAAGAGGTAAAACAGATTCGATAAACGAGAGTCTTATATTTGCTTAGTCGTGCGTGTTGCATTTAGAATTTCTGAAGGCGATTTTCCCGCGAGAGCTAGGTTCGTTCATGAACTGTAATGTCATTGACGCATCCGAATTTTTCCATCTAGTAAAATGAAGACAGCGCTCGAAAGTTTTTTAAATCCTTGTTTATTGGATGGTTTTTTTTAAACATGATGAATAGTGCGAACTGTGGACATCACGTCGCGCTGCTCAATAAGTCGTCAGTTTTTGGTCGATTTTTATGAATTTACGCTAAAAGAATGAGGACCGTCAGCACCTACGAGCATACTTCAGGAAGATATGGGGCGGGCCATTGCCCCCTCCCAAGATTTTGAACAGTCCCGATTGTAAAATAATCGATGCTGTTGGCAAAAGAAGTGCCGGCGCTACCCGCTTTACACTGGTTGGACCCCCTTTTTTTTGGTCGTCGGATCAGACTTTTTTTGTTTGTCTGTCGGATAAGGCACCCCCCCCCCCCCGGAAAAAATTTGAAAAGACGTTTCTGTCTAGATCCACCACTGTGAGGCAGACTGGCAGGCAGTTCAAGTTGGGTAGTCCCTTGCGGAATTCAAAAGTGAGTGATATTTGATAAGTGGCCTTGAATTTTTTTTTTTTTTTATTTTTCGTTTACGCACACGAAAAAAGAAAACAACGATAAAATGATTAAGCTGTGCTACAAGTTTAGATATTTGTTTCACGAAGAGATAATTTAGTCGCTAAGACAAGTTCATAAACAACATAGGGTCGTACATACGTTGACTAAAATCTGCGAGTGATTAAAATTCTATGCTTGCTATGTAATGTAATACGTTTGAACGCGATCCAATTACTTTTTGTATATATACAGTATCTCATAAATTCATCACACTCCGACGGTTATAGCTCACTCTCTAAAGTACTTACTTGGACGACATGATGATACAATCAATTAGAGGGCTTGTTAAGTAATTAATATCGAGGGACTAGTCCTGTGGATGTGAGAATAGGCTGTATCAGTAAATCGAAATATACGGTATGTCCCAAAAATCCTTGCCAGGCTTTATTTCAGGGGAATCGGACATTGAACCCTCCCCAATGTTAATTTCCTGAGCTTCAATGTACGTACCTCTTCTCAGGATTTACGGAATCGATTTTCTAAAACTTTGGCTCAGTTGAATCCTTACACTCTCTTCTTTCCTTTAACGCGGGGTTATTTGAAAATTCTCAAAATTGCCGACAGGACTGATGCGACTGATTACTTAAATTTCATAAAAAAAAATAGCATGTTTTTTTGTGGTATTTCAGGCATAAAATGGCAACAGTAAATAATTTTGGAAAAATCCCAAATTTAAATTAAAGAGGAGAGTGTAAGAATTGAAATGAGCCAAAGTTTTTGAAAATAGTCTCGGTAAATTCTGAGGAGAGGTACATTTTGTGTGAAAAGGCAAACTCGGGAAAAATAAAGTTTAAAATTTCCGGGAAAAACACTTTAAATGCTTAATGCATTTACCACTTTTTTCAGTTTTATATCTGTTGTTGTTGTTGTTTTTAAATTCCTCTTTCAGAGTAGACTATTCATGAGAAATAAATCCTTGTTTCACTCACAGTTTCTTATGTGCACACAATTCTAGGATATGCGGGCTCATCAGCACCGTCACACTAGGTGTTATACCCCGAACAAGCTTCGGTACGGACTGAGGTCAGGATGTTTGAGTGTCATGGTGGTGATACGCCTACAAGAGACCGTGAATAAGGCAAGGAAAAAACATAGAATATTTTTCGATATAATTGTGATTGTAAATTCACTTGTGATCTTTCATGAATTATGTCGGAGTGAAACGTTACTTTAAGGTACGTGCGGACTTTAATAATGCGATAAAATTTGAGAAAAATGCAGGTTGTTAACTAGTATGAATTTGCATTCGACAAATTGGCTCTGATTTCTTAAGGGTAAATCCACGAGAGAGAGAGAGAGAGAGAGAGAGCGAGATAGAGCATTTTTTTGGATCCAATTTTGATTGTGATGTCTTCACTAAACAGGTCTTTTTACACATCGTGTCCAGCTCGTCCGTAAAAAATAATTTCCGAGTTAATACGATAAGTATCCCATCAGGAGGGTGACGACAAGTCGCAGGGACACTTCTCATCCTCATTTCATTCTTTTCGACCTTGCAAAGATCGACGCAAGGGCAAAGGCAAAAAAGAAACCCCCAGAGGGCGTAAGAGGAGGGGACGAAGGAACGACAGCTCCTCTCAGGTGCGTAAACAAAGAGGAAAAGGAAAGTGACAGCAAAAATTATACTCGTGGACAATAATGATGATCGATGACCGATGTGACAGCAAAAATTGGAGAGAAATTTGAGCGAAAGCGGGGGCGGGGAGGGGGAGGGAGTAAGAGGCATGAGGGAGGGCAGAGGAACAAACAGTATTTCTATTTCAACAACTGCTGACAAAACCACTCGTGACGCAACTAATTCCCTTCCCCCTCTCCCCTCTCATCCATTCAATAAGTCATCCCTTTCTCGCAGCGCGCCCCTTCGCGCGAGTCGCACAGTGATTAGAATGACAGCCAATTATCGGAAATGAGGCCGAAAAGCAAAGGTGAGTTTTAACAGTAAATAAACTGTAAACAATAACCTCAGAACACTTTCTCACATCTAACTTAATCTAGGGGGGCAGACCGCCATATATTTTCAGGGGGAAACCCCCAGGCCCTCCTTCATTACTCTATGGGGGAGATCCCCGGACCCCCTTTCATATTCTGGGAGAGACCCCTAGATCCCCCTTTAATATTCTAGGGGAGACCCCCAGACCCCCTATAATATTATGGGGGAGACCCCCGTGCCCCCTTTAAGGGGTTAATTTTACAGTAGGCTAGTTGCAGAATTTTTTTGCAGATTTCCATCAAAATTCCAACAGTTACTTGTTACTTTGTGACTTTAATTTTGTCACTTGTACAGAAAAGTAGTAAAACCTCTATTTCCACAAATTTGACGAAGATGAAACTATGTGCGCCGTATACCACGCCTGCCTATGACCCAGTGTTTCTCGCGGCAAAACCGCACACATTGTCGACATTTAAAGCGCGCAAAACTCCCGTTTCCTCCATTGACATGATTCTTCACCTCGCCCTACTTGAGCAAAGTATCGATCTAATTTACTGCTGACATTGGCAAAAAAAACTACTTCTTTAAAAAAAAAAAAAAAAAAAAAAAAAAAAAAAAAAAAAAAAACGCCGGACCTTTGATTTCCAGTTGAAGAGCAAAACAGCCAGATAGTTGAGAAAAATCAAACAAATCCGTTGGAGGCGCGTCATACGGGCAAGTTGAAGTAAGCATCCAACATGATCCAACATTGAGATTTAAAGCGTCGGTGGAAGCAATTTCGGGCTATTTTTTGTTAAAATAAGGCGAAATTTGATGCTTCTGGGGGGGGGCTGGGAGTGCCCCCAACGCCCTCCCCACCGGTGGATCCGCCGCTGTTTTCATATGACCCTCGTCCCTCATGCATAGGCCATCTCTTTCGCGTGTTGAATTTCAGCTATGGGGACTTGGATCACAAAATTGCCTGCTCTAAATCGCATACACATGATCTAAGAAATCCACTCCTGCCAAAGAGTTCACTTCAAATGTCACTGTTCACACTTTCATGCGATGTGTATAAAAGTGAGATAGCAGTACATAGGGGCCACGTAGGAGTGAGAGAGATAGTGAAAACTGGAACGCTCAAGCTCAACGAACTTTTTTGCCAGATGAAGTCATCACTAGAACCGTCACGTTGAACGTTTTTGGGACATTTAACGGACATTAAAATCCTTCACCGGGCTTATTCGAGAATGGGTCTGTTGCAGTGGCGCATGGCGTCGCGTTCTGTTTGGCAACAATGTGTTCTTTCCATCTAAACTTATGTAAAAGATCGAATTCAGGGGGTGCACAATGCACAAGGAAAATTCGATATATTTAATGAGTTTAAATAGAGCAGTTGCATTGTTGCCAGATGGCACGCGACGCAACTGATCTCTTGCATACTTTTGATGCAGCAATTTGGGGGGTTTAATCTGGTGTAAAATTGCGAGAAAATCACATTGAGAGCATCAGATAGTCTGAAAATTTACTCATAAACCCATAAAAGGCGTTTTAAGGAAAGCCTAAGATGGCGGTTGAAAGGGTGAATCAACCCTGCACCACGAGCACCAAAATATGGCCAATGACGGTAATTTATAATATTTGTTAGAATGTAAACAAAAGGTCTTACTTCCTCATAAAACTTACATTTTGTCATTCCGTGTGTTTTTCCGTTAAAGACTTTCTCGTTATTCATTGTGATTACTTTGGTGAATATGTATATTACGTTCTGTGTCGATTTACCCGCATTCTGAAAAGGCTTTGTCGAATGACGTCGTCGGCCATCTTTGCTGCTCGTGGTGCATTCATGCAGAAAAAGAAAAATGAGGAAAAGAAAGGAAAAAAGGAGGAAAGAGAAAGAGAGGAGAGGAAAAGAAAAGATAGGAAAGGAAATGAGTTCAAAAAAAGTATAAATATCATCGTTTTCCTTGGAGGAACACATCTCTCCCGACAGCAATGTCCTTAATTGTTAATGTCGCTCAATCTTCTTCTGAAATCCAGATTCCCTGAAGACTCCGTCTCTCGACTATCAGCATGATTGCAGATGAAGATATTTCCGTAATAATATCAGCATAGTCGCGGAAAATCTCACTTTTCTCGACAGTTAATTTATTACCTATAGTTTTTGAATAAGCCTAATTTTGCGTCTAAGAAGAGCTAAATTTTCAAAAATTTCCCGGAGAACGACAGCCGGACCCCCCATATGAAATGACAACTTGCCCCCTCCCCCAAACTGAAATCCTGGGTGCGGCCATAGCTATGACAAAAGTATGCAACAGACCCATTATATTGAAATTGTGCAACAATGCGGATAGCGCAGAGAAAAAGGTAAGTATAAAATATAGGATGTTCCGAGCCCAGGGCGAGGGCTTTAGAGGTAGGGTAGGTGGAAGGAAGGGTTAGGGGGAGGAGGAGGGTGGAATAGAAGAAGAAGTAGAAGAAGGAAATTGAGGGAGCGCTCGGTGATAACAATAAATATGGAAGTTGTGTCGCGTGACTGCTCTATCAACGGCGAGTGAATGAGACGGACGCGTCGGACGCCTATTATTTCACACGAACGGAGGAATGGAATGGTGTCCGCGAAGTGTGTCTCATTTCGTTCGTCACTTGGTCAATCAGTCGATCGAGTCGAATCCCGAGCACGGCTGTCCCGTCTAGTTGTCTGACTCCCTCTCTTTTACGATTACGCCGAGAAAATGAAAGGAGTGCGCTTTTGATGAAAAATTGGCATCTGACGCGGAGCATTGTCAAATGTCCCAAAATCCATTACAGAAACGTTTAAAATGAGCGCATCCAGCAGTTCTCTATACTTTGTGAACACGACGCGACGCGCGCGCTGCTTAATCGCCACGCGACCGAAGCGCGACGCGACGTTGCCCAGAGACAAATAGAGACCCGCTTGTTAGAAAAGTGTTGCAAGTTAAGTGCGCTCATTTTTGTTACAGAGGCACCGGCTGCTGCAACGGTAAACAGTCGCCTATACTCTTAAGTGGTGAGCTCAAAGAAAGGCTGTGATTGGTCCGCGATTCCGAAAACAGGAACAGGTTTTCCTTGGCGAATGCAAACCAGTCACGCAAAAGACATGAAAAAACTTTAGAGCGACCCCCCTCACAAGCGGGGGTTTGGTGTAATCACCTTTTCGCCCATGTTTAAGAGTCATGAGTTGCCATGAGTGATACGGTCCGCATTGCATAAGATGTAAAAACCCTTAAAAGCGATCGATTCCACTTTTCGAGCTGAATGGATAGAGCGCGCGGGGGGGGGGGGGAGAAAAAGGGAGACAAAATAGCAAGGGGTTCATTACCGGGGGGGGGTGTTCGTGAGGGCTGGCTCCGCCATTACCGCAGGAAAGGCAGTAAAAGATTACACCGTGATAAACTCTATGGCACTGTAATCTTTGCATTGGATCTAGACACAATATGCAAAATCACATTCGATGGCGATGGTTCTCGACACCCATGATTCATTTTTCTTTTAACTCTGCGCATATCAGGACTCTTAGACTCTATCACGCCCACACTACGCCATTGCTTCATTAGAATTGATTTCTGCAGCCACATTTTGGACCAGCATCTAATTCATTACTTCAATCAACCTATCAACACCAAGAACCGCGTAATGTTGCGGCTTGCAGGTCGACCGTACCGGAAGACATCGGTTGGTGAGGTTTTAAGCTTCCGTAATGCTCACCAACCATCTATACAAAAGGGGCCGAGCGGACGCAAAACTAACATCAATTTGATCCTTATAAGGCCTTTACAGACAACTATAAAGAGAACTCCTCAAAGTAGCCTCCAAATGAGCATCTGGTGATTATGCTTTGCACCATCTACCATCGCAGTTTGGCGGCCCGCAAACCTCAGACGATCATCGACCATGGCAAAGATTCACTTCCCGTCAAGGTACACAACATTTTGAAAGTTTTTACATCATTGATGTCCGTTAATTTGTGAATGCGTAATACGCATTGCGTATTTTAAAACATGATGCGCATCCGATCACATGGATCCTAATTAGAAGCTACTTTGACCCAATTTGATCGAGGGCCTTGAGTCAATCATGATCGATTTCCGTGCGCTTATTCAAATCAGGCTAGTATAGATAAGTATTCCTACTCCGAGATACTTGTTTTTGCCTGCATCACCAATTGAAGGCACTTAACGCAGCATTCTTTTGAAAAGGCCACTATTCAGTATCCGCAGCTATCTTTCATTTTTAATACAATGAAATAAAACCAAGCAAAACTGATTAAAAAGAAGGCATACCTATGCTCGGGGGTATAACTTTGAGCTAACTTTTCTCAACAAATGGTGAGTTTTAGACTACTGTAATGGTCTCACCGTTATTTTCACAGAATGAGGCTATTGCACACTATTGCTGCAGTTCAATAGTTGTTAGATGTAAAAACCATTTCCAAAACTAACGATAATTGCACTAAAAACTCACGAAATCCACTCCTAAACTCATAAAATGCTTTTGAATGCGCAAGCGTAAGGGCGGCGTTGGCCACTAATAATGGAAGTTTCACATTTAATATTACGGTAACTCCATCAAGACGTGAAAAATAAGAGATGAATTTCCTTTTTCACCGCGGTATCACTAGGTTTCATGATACCAGCATTAATCGGACGTGGGTCACTACTCTGGTGTCTAATTTCTCTGTGAATCTTCCTTCTCAGCGCACAGAGAGAGAGGCGAAATTAAGAAAGGAATCTACCATTTATTAGTGCCGAACACCTTCTTTACGGTCGCGCACATTTAAAAGTATTTTTAGAGATTACGAGTGGATTTCGTGAGTTTTTAGAGCTACCATCGTTATTTTTCGAGGTTTTTACCTCTGAAACGTCCCTTGGATCGCTGACAGCAAAAGTGCGCTAAAGCCCCAATATACATGAAATTTGATAGTCCATTTGCCTACAGCAAAACCTAGTTCAAGACCTCCATTCATCGATACAAATAACTTGAATCGATATCAAAGCGATATCGTGCAGTCAACTAGCGGAGCAAAACGAAATGATACGTTGATGTAAGGTAGTATTTTATACAATCGGTACAAAAAAAAAAAAAAAAAAAAAAAAAAAAAAAATCATCGAACAACATAAAAGTTCAGAAGTTGGCGTGCTCAAGGAAACGCTATTCTAAGTAATACTAGTTGCTTTCTTTTTCCGGTTTACGAGGAGGTCGACGTCCACAACTTGCGAGTGTCAATCCAGGACGTTTTCGTGAAATATTTATTGGAATGATTCAGTCGAACACGGATTCTTACAAACTTTTGTTTTGATTTCGAGTTTCGGTCGCGGCGAAGAGTATAAAACTTTGGTTCAGAGCAGACGCTACAAACACCGAACTCTTTTTCAAAGAGCATAAAAAAGAAAAGAAAAAAAAAAAAAAAATCAGTCGGATAACTTGGTCTAACTCGGTATACACTCACGGTGAAACTTGCGTGATCTTTTCAGACATCGGATGACAAGTGATGCCCAAGGAACACCGAGCAAGAACATCGTCTGTCTGCTCATTCTGCATTTGGTTGTAGACTCAACACGCTTACTACGACTATCAGTGGCGTAGCGTGCAATTTGGCAGCGTTGTATTTTTTCATTTAAAACCATGTAAAAGGTCGAATGCGAGGGTGTTCACCGAATACCCAATACTTCGATCTTTTTCATGGGTTTAAATGGACGAACTGCAACGTTGCCAAATTGCACGCAACGATACTGACGACTATCGAGTCGAGGTTACCATAGCCGTCGAGGTGTGGTGTGGGGCGTTTTCATAATCGATTAACCGACCGGGAAAAAAAAAACTGGGAGAATTTACCATTTGCATAGCTGATTTTGGAGTCTGCTATCCAGTATGCTTAATTTCACCTAATTATGGTAAAAAGTACCAACTTGTTACCTTAATTCACCACAAGGTACGTTGCATTTACCATATAATGGTGAACGGTGACATTTACCATACTTGCTAGCAGACGCCAAAATCAGCTATACAGATGGTAAATTCTACCAGTCTTGTTTTTCCGTGCAGGCAAAAGATCAGCGCACCGGAGGCTGATTTTTAACATCATTGAATAAGGTTGGCAAACTGGATAAATGAAGGGCTGCTATTGGTCCTTCTAAAGCATATGTAATGCGTCTAGGGAAAAGGAATTTTAACTAGTCTGAGCAAAATTTTCAGGAGAGCAAAAAATGTGATCCGGGGTCCAAATTTGCAAACATGAGATATTGATGAAATACCCTGGCGCACTGGAATTGCTCGGATTTAGTTCAATATTAGCTGTTAGAACTTTCAACTTTGCAACCAGCAGGCTGATTATAAACAAACGTATCGTTATGCTATCGAGTCGATGTTCAAGTACTGTGATCTTATGGGTGGTGCCATTCCGATAGAAACCCTCTGCGGAAATTCGCCGATGACTCCTGAGCTATCGAAGAATTTCCGCAGAGATGGAATGGTTTCTATCAGGATGGAACCTATCGTAATACAGGGGCGTGCCGTGGTTTCCAGAGAGAGAGGGGGGGGGGGCAAGAATGCAATCTTGCCGCCCTCCGCAAACAAAATTGTAAATTTGATGACCTTTTATTTTTTGCTTGCTTGTTACACACTGATTTTGCCGCCCCCCTCTGCAATTCATTTTGCATTTGATAACTTTTTTTTTTTTTTTTTTTTTTTTTTGGGTTGTTCAACCTGATTTTACCGCCCCCCGAGAGAGCCACCCGGGGCAAGGGTACCCACATGCCCCCCCCCCCCCCCCCACGGCACGCCCCTGTCGTAATATGACACCACCCATAAGAATAACACTTACTCGATCATCGACTCGATAGCACTACGATACGATCGTTCATAATCAGTCCGCAGAGCATAGAATGCACGAAAATCGAAGAAAATAAGAGGTAATTATTTTAAATAAATTAGTTTAGGCAAAACGCGGTGAAAAGGCTTCGCAAAAAGAGTCTATATATGAGTGAGCTGAAATTGGAAGGATTGATAAATAAGAACGCTAGTGAGCCGAGTGACCTCTGCGGGCTGATTGTTTACTTTTAAGCATGGGCGCCCGCAGCAGGGGGCAAGGAGGCCCCCCCCCCTGTAATCCAAAAAAGTCAAAATTTTACGATCAAAAATAAAAGGAACAAAAGAAAATTAAATGTTAATCGCAGGCTGAGTAATATATGACGAACTTTATTATTAGTTTATTTTGTTATTTTAACGCGTTTTATGCATGAAATAGTATATTCATGCATTTTTCTTACTATCATTATCATCTGTTGTCACTTAGTTCATAATATCAAACACGTCAAAATTAGGTACTAATATTATTTGATACACCTAAAATAGCTTAAAAATTGTTTTCCATTTGCGGAAAAAAGGTGGGAAAATTATTTTTCCTCGGGGGGGGGGGGGGCTAGACCTTCCACCCCCCCCCCCCCTTTTGGAAATTTTTCTGTGAGCGCCCATGCTTTTACGATGAACCTATAGTAAAGACAGTCAATGAGTGACGCTCTGACGCTATTGGTTGGGCATTGTATAGGACTTGGCCGTTCCTATGGTAAACATGGTAAAGTTTCCCGTTACTTCCAGTTCTCGATCGTATTATAAAGGCTGCTCATGGGTAGCTGTTAAAAATGGGCAATTCAACTATGGTTACCATAGCAACAGTCAAGTCTCACAATTCTATAGACCAATATAGCATCACTCATAAACAGTCTTTGCTACCGCCAGAGACAAATAGAGACCCAGCACACCGTAAGCTTCCCGTGTTAGAAAAGTGAAGCAAGTTTAGTGCGCTCATTTTTGTTCGGGATCGAGTCACCGGCTTCAACGATAAACATTGCCGACCGTTGAATGGTGAAGTACAACGAAAGGCTGTGATTGGTCCGCGGTTCCAGAAACGGAAACGGAGGTTTCGCTTGGCGAATGCAAAGACTTCTAATACTATCTTCTAATAGTATTAGAAGTCTTTGGGCGAATGCAAACCACGCACTCATCAGTCAACAGTATAACAACAGTATAGGCAATAGTAGACTGTTGTTTCGATGAATTCCAACCAAAATTGAGTTGGAAAAGTGGACACTTGTTGCAAGCTGTGTGCTGGGTCTGCATTTGTCTCTGACTACAGCTTAACGTAATAGTAAGAAAAATGAGCCCGCAGATCAGGAAAAATACAACAAAATAAAATTAGAAGATGTGTGTAAAAAATGAAAGAAAGCAGAAAAGAAAAACGGAAAAGCCTGATTAATTTCAGCAGAAGGGAAAAAATCAATAGCCCCAGACATCATCCGCTTTATGATTTTGAATAGTAATAATAATAATAATATCTAAAAGAAAAAAAAAGAAAAAAAAATGAATAACGATAAACGATAAACTGATAAACTATCACTTTTTCAATACACGTAGGCGCGTTCTAGTGAGCGAAAAATTGGAATTCTATCGCCGCACAGTGGAGCGAGTCTATGCGAAAGGCCGGGACACGGCGAGGAAACTTTGAAAGCGTAGTATCTTAGTAAATACGCAACGTAGAAGTTTAAAGGTAGTTCCATAGATTTTATCGTAAAATTTCCTTCAAGAATCACCCACTATATAGTTTGGGTTTTGACTGTAAAAATATTCAAATTTACAATTTTAGTCATATTATCCATGTCCGACCTCTCCCATTGACTTGCTTCACTGTGCGCCGTTTACAAATACGAGATGAGGCGGCATCAGATGAGTGGCACAGTTTCATTCACAAAACGCAAACGAAAGAGAAAATCAGGGCGATGGAACAAAAAAGAGGAAGGAAGAGATGTGAAGAAAAATGGAGGGGCATGAAAGTGTAATTAAATAGCGCGAAGGAGAAAAAGAGCTGATAACGGATTAGGATTAAAATCACTTTAACGGCATGAAAAGCGTTAAAATAGGGCACTCGAGCACGTTAAGTGAACGACAGTTCTAGCACGGTTGACTGGCTTTGAAGACTTTTAGCGTTCTATCAATGTAGCTGTCGAAGGCAAGGACTCAACACGAGAATTCGTTGCTAATTTAATCACTGCAAACTTTCACTTTCCACAATTTTTCCCAGTTTTTTTTCGCCAGTAAGGTTTCAAGAGTTACCTAGCGAGAACTTGAATATTTCTGGAATTAGTGGCAAGGAGACACATCACCAAAAAATTGGAGGACGCAAATTTGTCTTAATTGTCCTTTGCATTCCTGTATTTTAATTTATCATAGGGTGTTGTTCTTTGAAACTACACGGAAAAAAAAGATTAGTGAAAATAACCATACGGATACCTGGTTTTGGCACCTGTTAGATGTTATGGTAAACTTGACCAGAAGTATGGTACATTTACTGATACTTTGAGTAAATTCGACATGCAATCAGGTAACATCACCTAGTACCTAGTCAAAACATAGTATACTTCTGGTTAACATTACCATAACATCTAGCAGGTGCCAAAATCAAGTATCCATATGGTTATTTTCACCGTAGTTTTTTTTCCGTGTAGATACATCACCAAAGATTGGAGGAAGCAAATTTTTCTTAATTGTCCTTATCTTGTATTTGAATTTATCTTAGGTTGTTCTTCTTTGAATTAACACACAACACAAAAAAAAAAAAAAAAAAAAAAAAAAAAAAAAAGGTAATCAAATTCATAATTTTGATGAGCGGCAATTCACGGAGGGCGGCAAAATTGCTATCTTGCCCCCGTCCCTCTCCAGAAACGTCAGCACGCTCCTCCTGTTTGTCTAGTTAAACCAATGAGAAAGGTCGAATTCCAATTTCCAAGGTGTTCGCGCATTGCGACACACTCGACAGTTCAAATTTTTTTATGCGTATAAATGAACAAACTGCAACGTTACTAGAGCTCACAGTTCGCCACTGATTGATACAAAATCGAATAGGTATAGCTCACCTTGAAGGCTGCGAAAGCAGAATTTTGGTTGGAGCTGAAGCGAGGGCAAGGACAAATTGTCCGTCGCCGAAGTCGTCATGGTTACCCCTGGATAGCGGCAGGTCACTTGACACCCTCAGACTGAAACAAAAACGAAGAATAATCGTTTAAGAAATTGAAGCAAATGCATATAACTACGAAAGGCTAGTAAGATGTGGCATTCGTAGCAATCATGCCATTTTTCCGTTTAAACTTGGGTGAAACCATCGATTCTTAAGGAGGCTGACAGCCTCCTGGAGTATAGATTTTTCATAAGAGGGCATTAAAGAGCTATACCATCCAAAAGTTGCCCAAAACAGCCCATTTGTTGCGGAATCAACTGTCTAAAAGAAGGTCAAAAGAAACTTAGGTCATACTTTGTATGGGAAATACTGATGAATCATGCGACATATACATCTGAGTACTGATGAACTTTAACAAAACATTTTGCGTAGAGGTGACGGTATAGTTGACGAGTAACAAGACACGTTGGCTCTCATTAATGATTTGTAACTTACTCCAATGATAAATCAGGTGTAAGTACTGAAAGGTATGCGGGGTTGCCAGGTCCATTCTTTCAAAAATCTACATACATTTTGTCTCTTGTGCAGATATGTTAGTCTGCACGAGAGAAAAATCTTCATGCGCGTCATTTTTCAATATAATTGTGATTGTAAAATTCACTTGCGATCTTTCATGAATATGTCGGCGTGAAAAGATACTTTGAGGTACGTGGAATCTAACAGTGCAGTTAAATTAGAGAAAACTGGTTGTTTACTGGCATAAATTTGCATTAAAAAATTTGGATCTGATCTCTTACGAGATTGAGCGAGATGGAACATTTTGTTTGGAGCCAATTTTGATCGTGACGGCTATCACTAAATGAACAGATCCATGTCGTTGGGGGGGGGGGGGTCGTCCTACAAGTCTCGCTGTCTTGCACAGGCTGAAACAGCAGTTCCGTGGTTACAATAAAAAGAATGTCTTACTTTGTCTGTTGATAAGTGTTTTCGTTAAATGTAGAGCAGATCCGCTCTTTCTCTGTTCACGTATAAACAGGACCGAAAGATCATGGACAATACTTCAGGCAGCTCTTTCAAAAATTGACTCTTTTTCAGAAACTGCGATGAGATTGAGCGGCACCGAGAAAACCCTATATATACGACGAATCTGAAACACCTGCGCTAAAAGCAGCGTTGACATTTTTCGGATAGTTTTATCCCACTTGACTTATTGTAAAACTAGGTATACAGGGGAATTTGGCAACACTGGCTAAAAGGGAAAACACAGTGATGCTGTTTTGCGAAGTTTCCTCCAACTTTCCTTATTTTACTCAAAGTTTTTTTTTTTCTTTTATGCCAAATTTGGCAACCCTGAGAAAAAAGTAACCGGGATCACGAATAATAATCCTTGGAAATCTCGAGACGGCGGAAACAACGGAATGCACGCGCAGATAGAAATGCCAATAGGGCATGACTGTCGAGGGGGTGGGAGATAGATGGGAGGG
Source organism: Trialeurodes vaporariorum (assembly GCA_011764245.1). Classification (NCBI taxonomy): domain Eukaryota; kingdom Metazoa; phylum Arthropoda; class Insecta; order Hemiptera; family Aleyrodidae; genus Trialeurodes; species Trialeurodes vaporariorum. The sequence goes on from VMOF01000024.1 coordinate 42,243,754, forward strand.
GGCGGGAGATAGGTGGGTGGGTGGGGGGGGCAGACACGTTGGGTGGAGTAGTAAGCATTTTTAATTTCTGCATTGAAATACTGCGCTCCTTTTTTTTCCCTTTTTTTTTCCCCCCCTCTCCCCACACGAAATTTTTTCTATAAAAATTGCTGGAAGAGGTTTGCCAGACACGAGGCTATATTGGCAAAAAAAGTACAACGAACAGACAGCAGACGGTAGACCAAGAACGAAGTGAACTCGATATTAGAGCTGCCGTTTTGTGTATGCGATTTTTTTTGATTCAAACGATGATTCCACCGGTTGACAAAAAGGTTACACACTACACAGATCAGTTCACTGTAGGACTACTGTAATGCACAAAAATACTGGCATCTGTAATTTTTTTTAAAATCGGTGGAATCACCGCTGAATTATCTATATCCGCAAAGTATAAGTGATGCCTCTACCGGTTGAGAAAAAATTACAGATCACAATACTTTTGAGCATCGCTCACTGCGTTACACAACGAATAGTTGAACTATGTATTTTTTCCATCAACCGGTGGAATCATCGGTGAATTGAAAAATGAAAAGAAATATTTGAATATAATTAAAGATTGTGCCTATTAAAAATAATTAATTATTGCGCCTCAATAAAAACTGACCCCCAAGAACTTTGCGCCCCTAAAAAGCTTGCGTTCTAAGCTATAGCTTAGCATGGGCACATACAGGAATTTGTCTTTCTCTCTCTCCTCTTATTTGAAAGCATGTGTTAGAAAAGGACGAAGATAGGGGCTAGAGGCACGCGATGACTCTTCCTGCTATCCTTTTCTAACAAATGCTTTCAAACGGCCGCAGAGAGAGAAAGACAAATGCCTGAATCAGCCCATGTAGCTTAGTCAGCCTTGTGGCTACTAATCTGGCCCTGCACTCCAAAATAAAAAGGCAAGCGTTCATACCTTTGAGGATAAAAGGAGCTCAGAAGAAAACACGTTGCCAATAAACGGATAGAGATGGACGTTGAATTAAGTGGAGACACGGGAACGAAACTGCCTTTAATTACTATACGAAAAAAAGAATAAATAAATAATAATCTTAAACCAAAATTAGTACGTCGAAATGAATCCAAAGAGGGTGCCGGGGTATTGATAGAGACCACATCACAGTTGGCTTTCACTAGCGAAAAATTCGGAAATTAATGGAACAATCGTGCGTTATTCCGGAGGATGAGAACAAATGCGACTTAGAGAAAAGTCGCGGATTGAAAAAGAAGAAGAAAAAAAAAATAAAAAAATCGGCGAATGGAAAAAAAAAATTGCAGATTCAAAAAACAAGCAAAAAAAAAATCTGCGGATTGAAAAGCAGGCTCCTCCAACAGAGAAACCAAGAAACACACTGACGCTGATCAGCGTGTGACATATAAACGCTGCCAAAAGCGCCATGCCACCGTGATCACTAGCGGATCCAGGAATTTATGCTTCTCCCTTTTTCCCCATTAGAATGCATGCGTTAGAAAAGGACTGATCAGGGGCTACAGTCACGTGATTTTCGCCCCCTCTTCTATCCTTTTCTCACTCATGCGTTTTAATGGGAAAATAGTGAGAAGGACAGTTTCTTTGATCCGCTAGTGATCGTGATCAGTATCAATAAAATCTCGTATGTGAGTTTGAGACTGATCAGTTTTCGGCGCCAGTCGCAAATCCTAGCGATTACTGATCTTCAACCGAGTGAGATATGGCAACGTTCCTTTTTCCCCATTTACACATAAGAAAGGTTGAAATGCCTGGTCATCGCCGATGACTGAAGCGTTCTACCTTATTATTGAATTTAAATGGAGAAAATACATGGTTGCCAAATTTTACGCCTCGCCACTGCTTCAACATCTTTATCCCTCTCTCTTTGGCTCGAGAAGACGTATCGAAGATCGACGCACTGTGGTCCGAGTTGGAAAAAAAAGTGGTCAACAATCAGTGAAAAAAAGTCATCGAACACCACCGTTTTCGACCTTTAAAGCTAAATTTTAAACTTATTCAGTAGTGACACTTCAAGATTTAAATTACTTACTGACCCCTCATGGGCCAATCCCAGGTATACTCGTTTTTCACCTCTTGCCTCTATTTCACATTGCTCCAGTATCATGATTTAAAATGAACGCGATTCTAGATGTACACACTAGATAAGGTTTCGCTGGGGCGCCTTCAATTTGTCGTATAGGCAATTCCAACTCCGCCGAGTACGAACAGTTAACTACCTTCCCTATTAATGGAAGAGAGGGCGTTCTTTTAATGAAACCTGCGGGCCGATCATTTACTTCATCGTTAAACCGATCGTTAAGACTGTCTACGAAGGATTCTATTGGTCGAATAATGTATAACTCAGCAGTTGCTATGGTAACCATCGTTATAGTGTCCGTTTTTAAAGGTTACTCATGAATAGCCTTTATAAAACGAGACTCTTAACGATGGTTACCATAGCAACAGCCAAGTTTTACAATTTTCGACCAATAGCATCACTCGTAGACAGTTTTAACGATCGTATTAACGGTAAAGTAAATGATCGGCCCGCAGGTCTGTAAAGGGTTAAAAGTGCTCTCTGTGATAAAAAATTGATCTTGAAAGTTTTACGAATGATAATTGATGATAAATTTACTTTTTGATTTTTGGCCACTTTTAAACGATTTCAGACCATAGGGCGACGCGACGCGTGCTTTGGATGAAAATTCGTCCCAATACACGGTTTTACGCACGCACCTGCATTGGCGAGCGTCCTTGGGGAATAGCCAAAATAAAGCCACTCCAGACATAAAAGAAGGTAAATTCGACTTCGACTGTTCAACGTATGAATTTCAAATTATTCCCCGGAGAAAAACCTTCAAATTCCTGTGTCCCTCGGCGTGCTCCTTTAAGAGACCCTTCGGAATGACGCACGTTGGTCTGAGATCGATAAAAAAAGAGGCAAAACATCAGAGAAAATATATAATAAAAAATCATCGTTTTTGACCCTTTTAAGCTTAATTTAAAACCTTCCTGTGACAGTTATTTGGTTTAAATTACCTGTCAGAAGAGTTATCTGCCATTGAAATTGGTCTTGAGAGTTTATAAATCATAAAATTGATGGTAAAACTTTACGTTTTTTTGCCAGTTTATGACGAACTCATAGACCATAGTGCGACACACAGTGGATCGAATGGATTGGAATTTCTCAGACATGATTTTACAAATAAAACTCCAGATTATAAAAAAAGATTATGAACAGTAAATAGATAAGATAATTCAAAAATGTATAAGATAATTCATGTTTGAGCTTGAAATTAGTCGAGTAACGTGTTTTTCTGCAAGAAAATATCAACATAGAAATGTTTTTGAAGCAAAGGAAATAAAAACTTTCCACGACCAGAAAAATCCATGTTTCGACCCCATGAGCGACGGACTTAAACGCCGTGAACGCATGGCGAGGTAGATGCATTTGGGACCGTTCTAGAATTCATCATATCGCGAGGAGTCGGTGGACTTGAGATTATAAATAGAATATGGAAGGCAACTTTTAAGCCTTTTAACACACGAATTATGAAAAAATTGTCACTGCAATCTAATAGCTTTTCCATCAAATCGAGGAAACTTTTCTCTTCTGATGATTTCATGAGTGAGAGTAATTTTTTTTTTTTTTTTTTTTTTAAATTTCAAACCCCACTATTTAAACCATAACAGAGAAACATAAAATTCGGCGAAGACACTTCTTAAAACTTTAGGATTTTTAACTTAGAAAATTTTCCGATTAATTAATTCTAACGTTCCTTTGTTTTTATCTTACATAAGGCCATTGCATAAAGCCAACAGATCTCCTACCTTCACACAGCTATTACAGTAAACATCACAACATCGATAGTGAGAGAATAAGACATGGAATTGTCAAAAGATACATTAAAAATTCAAGTATCCAACTTTCCAATATACTTACTACCCAAAGAACTGAAATGATTGTTTCGGGAGAACAAAATCGACTTTTGTATTTGCAGATTAGAACAGTAACTACGAAAGAACTCTTTATACGCTTTTGATGTAATTCTTAACTTCATTTATAAGAATAATCATTTGACAATTACTATTTGTAATGATTTAAATGTCACTTACTTTTTTATTATTTGTATTGACAAGTACCATGGTCACTTAATTGCGGCCTAATAAATGTATTAATAAATAAATAAATAAATAAGCTGAGACTCCTTTAATTCTCCATCAAAAGAAACGAAACGAAAGGAACAGTTTCGAAAGAAACATGTTCAATGTGAAAGTAGAAAGCATGATGAAGAACGGTTTGCGAATACTACATGCAACAAACGTTGCTCAAAAGTGAAATCTAATTTCACTGCTAACTATTTACAGAGCGTTTGAAAGACATTTAATTAAGTTCTTGCTGTTTTGTTGCGAAACCAAATTTACGAGGGTTTGAATTCGACCAAAGCACGAGAAGCGAAAACCCGCATCTTGTGTAGGGGTTGGATTGATGGACAGATTTAAACGGGGCCACGCCAAACTTGAAGGTTGAAATATACACAGTGCAGCTACGTTTAAACTTGTACAATGTACGTACAGCACACCAGAGGGACTACATATTTTTGAACTTCTGCAACTCAAAGCCTCGCTGAAAATGTTTATCAATACGCAGATGTAAACCAGAGACGTAGCGTGCAATTTGGCAACGCTGTATTGTGTTCATTTAAACCCATGTAAATGGTCGAATGCGAAGGTGTTCACCGAACACCCGGTAGTTCGATCTTTTTCACGGGTTCAAATGGACGAACTGCAACGTTGCCAAATTGCACGCTACGCCACTGATGCATGTAAACGTAAAAGTGAGAAAACCAACGAGCTATGCCAATAGAGAATTTTTGTGGGAAGTGATACTGAGACTGCACGGAGGCAGCCATGATGGGGGAGAGAGAGAGAGAGAGAGAGAGAGAGAGAGAGAGAGAGAGAGAGAGAGAGAGAGAGCTCTTATGGACATTTTGTGCACAGGCTCGGTTTGTTTGCATCGTATTATTTAACCTCAACCCTTTTCAGTGCTGCATTATCAAAAAGTAGTTTCACAAATCTCAGACCCTCACTAGCGAGTCGAATAACTTTTCCTCTTATAATTTCATTTGCATGTCAATTGTTTTGAACCATAAGAATCCATGTTAACAAACGTCCTCTATAAGGGACTATATAGCGAAAGGGTTAAATAAAAAAAAAAAAAAAAAAATAAAAAAAAAAACTGTGACAAATCCATTTGAAATTGGTTTTATGTTTAAAACTTATGTTGCTGTTTACACTGACAGAATTCTTTTTTTAATCCAATGTGTAATTCGTTTGAGTAAAAGAAACTGCACAGTAAAATATTGACTAACGGGAATAAATTCCTTTAACTCAAGGAAAATGTCGGCTGCAACAAGTAAACGATTCCTTGTTAAGACAGTGATTCTCCTCCATGCAATCAGAACTTTACCTCGCGCAAGGACAACTGTATGTCACAAGTAGACGTGTTTCCTTGTTTTTAAAGAAGTACTTTCTCTCAGTGTACATGAACGTGGAGCATGGTTCCGTCTACGTAGTTGTATGTCGGTGATAATAGTGTTTCTTGTAGCGCGGGTTGTTTGAAACGGAAGTGATTTCCAAACTTAATGAGTGGATTTTAAAAGTTTTTAATGTGCACTTCGTTATTTTCGCCGAATATTACGTTAGAATCAACGCATCGTATTGCTGTGGCAAAAGTGTACGCAACAGACCCCTTGAAAACTAATTTTTTCATATGATGTTCCGAAAGTTTCCCGCTTGAAAGCTGGTTTTTGCCTCCATCTGTACTTACATTAATATAATGTATTTGATCAAGAGAAGTCTAATGGACAGGTCAACTGAAAAGCATACAGTTTGTCATTCGTTTGTGGGGGTGTTGAACCATGCAACAATGAGAGAATTTTTAGAGTGTTTCACCTCGCACAAGCTTTATTCGTCAAGCTTACAATTTAGTATTCGGCTGTCTACCGATATTTTAGAGTAAACAGTTCATGACTCGTTGATTAAAAGCTAACATTGAAATGCGGCAGCATGCTGAATTGCTAACTGAGTTTTTTCACTGTGTTTACTTCGATAGGTGCGGCCTTGTGGTTAACGAACAAAAGCAAGTTTGCCTTTTGAGGACTAAGCTTGGCTTTTTGCTGATTGCTCCAAACTGGCCCAGCAAAATGATAAATAAATTATTTTAGTTCGACGTAACATCAGTCAGTTATTTTTCCACCGTTTTAATTATACTACAGTCTGAGATCGTTAATAAGAGGTAAAAAATCAGAAAGAATATTTCTCACCAATTTATAATTCAAAACCTCTTTCAAATCAAATTTTAATCACAGAGAACACTTTCAACAAGTACTTTTAACCTTTACAAGTGACTTGAAAGTTTAAAAATAAGCTTAAAAGGTCAAAAAATATGATTTTTGATTATTCCCCCCCCCCCGATTTTGGGACACTTTTGTTTCGATCGCAGACCATGGTGTGTTTGGCCGTTGCACTACGTTGTGTCAAAAAGTGGTCAAAAATCAGAAAGTGAATTTCTCGTCCATTTATCATTTATAAGCGTTTAAGACCAATTTTGACCGCACGGAATACGCTTTAACCCTTCACTGCATGATTTTTTTTTTTTTTTTCAAGCAAATGTGGATCTTTCAATGTATTAGGTGGTCAAATACATGGGAAAAATAGTGAAAAAAATAATTTGATGGTTTTTCGGTCAAAATTCTCTTTTCTCTATTTTTTACTCGTTTTTTACAAGTGATATAACACCATAAAAAATGGCGGGAATTTTTTTCATTTATTTTTTTTTAATTTAAATTTTTTTTTTTTTTTTTTTTTTTTTTTTTACTTTAATTGGATTTTTCAAAAAGCCAATGCCGAAAACTTTATAAAAATAATCAAAATGTGGTCAGTTTGGATACGGGGGCAAATTTCACCCCTGACATGATTTCGATCACGAACCCTTCACTGCATGATGTTTTCTTTCAGCCATTTTTTTTTGTTTTTTTTGTGAGCTCAAAACATACCTTCTCCCGCGTTGACCCGGCATGCGCCAAAGACATATCTCAAAACCTGTATTTTATATGAGCGTTTGAAGAATTTGTTCCACCGGTGGAACTTCATGCAGTGAAGGGTTAAATAAGTAATTTAAACCTGCGGGAATGTCACTAGAAAGTTTTAAACTCAGCTTAAAAGGTCAAGTTACAATCGTTAATAGGATATCGTTTTGTGCATTACGGTCATACAATGAACTGAACTGAGTTCTATCACTGATATTTTGATCAATCGATGAATTGTAAAATGCCTCTCAAAAAACACTACAGTGACTAGATAAACCACAGTGCGGCCATTTCGGTCGTCTTCCTGATTGGTCGGAATTTCTTAGATCGCGAATTTGAGCATTTAGAAATATTTTTAAAGTTTTATAGGGTTCTCGTACGCAAGTTAGACACGACAGAAGGTCTTCTGTCAAATTTGAAACATATTGGTTCGCAAAATTAAGAGGAATCAACGATTCCTCGTAACTGACCCCCCGCGGATGCGCACCCACCTTAACACGGGCGCCATAGGGAGGAAGTGTGTTCCTGAATTACTCGCAAAAAATATCGCAACCCCCCGCCCTAAAAATGGTTTATACATAGCATTAATGACTTTTTCCAGACAGGGGGTAGAGAAAATTTCATTCCGAAACCCAAGAACAATCATTCTCCCCATGCTGCACATGCTAAAATGGGAGCACTATTGAGGGGTGGATGGCAAATGGCCACACTGTGGTTTATCCAGTCACTGTAAAAAACACACAACGGCAGCTCCGTCTGAGGGACAAATTCGGAACGAAACGCTGAGGATTCACATTCAGTTGCCACTCTGACGATCCTGTAAATATACAGGGTGTACCCTGTACCGCTCGCACTATGGAATCACGCAAATTATGCAATAGAAGCCCCACAATTTTGATTTGGCGATAAATACCTTATTTTTTCATTTAAAGGTAACATGTGGCACATCAATCAAAAGGTATTGATGTGTTCTTTCAGAATCTGTAATGATTTTTGAAAAATTGTGAACAGGGTGGTCACAAGGGCCGATTCAAAAAAATTCCAAAAAGCCCCTATAACTCAAAAATTCGGGGTTTTTGAAAAAAAATTATAGGTGCAAAAATGTCGCCAATTGCCCCTAATTTACCAACATAAACTTTTTTTTATACCTTTACTGGAGACTTTTTGGAGAAAACTTAAAAATGTCCCCAAAAACCCCCCAAGGGGCTATCGGGGGCTTTTGAAAATATCAAAAACGGAAAATTTGGGATAAATTCCCTATCCGACTTTAATGTTTCAAATCATTTAGTTCAGGAGTTTTCGAGAAAAATGCCCTATCCGGGTGGTCTGGTACACCCTGTATAGCGACGCCCTAAAAAAGGTAAATTTTGGCATCATTATAACAAGACTTCAGCACAGCGTTTAAGACAATTCGAGGTTTCCAGTCCTGCGACTAAACGAGGGGGGGATGGGGGGAGTTGACAGCAAGGATCGTCGTGGGGGGGGGGGGGGGGGAGCCATGCGGCACTAGGGGCTTAACTCCCAAGGCTCGGGTCAGGTCGCGAGTGCACTTGCAAAGTCACCGAAATTGATACCGAGCCAAATAAAGTAATGTAATGAAGCGCACGATGCGACCACATGGTGAAAATGCGACACCAAAAGAAGAAGAAGAAGAAAGGAAAGACAAAAGAAGGAAAAAAACAACAACAAACAAACAAACGAGGGAGTCGAGCCCGGGAGCAGAAAAGATGCTTCACGGACATATTTAGTGCATGTAAAGTGTGAGTTAAGTCCGCTATTAAGTACTCTCCTCTTCTCCAGTCAGAATTCAGACGTAGTTAAAATGATTTTAGAATGAGACTCTTTCAAACTTTTGCTGTGAGCAAATGAATAGTTCAATTTGCTGTAGAAGCCTTCAAAAATCACAAAAATCACACTAAAAAAGTCTAAAATTCAGTAATAAACTCACTTAATTGCTATGCTGCTTAGTTATTGCTGTGTGGCTTGGAGGTGTAAATGCACAAACTTTCGGTGGCGTCTATCTGTCCATCTGTCTGTAGCCATAAAACGTGAAATCCGGGTTAATCTCTTTAAGTTTATTTTTCATAATCACCCTGTATATTTTCTCACTTGAACAGTCCATTTTACTTGTTCGGTCGATTCAGAAATAGTTCGGTCAAACAATGGTATAGTTTTTGAATAACAGATACGGGGTCTCGATTCTATGTCAGAATAAGAGCGGGGCGGACTTTCTACTCCGGTTGCGAGTACACCTATAAATTATGTTACTTGCTTTTCCTGGAAATATAATCTGTTGCTGGGATAGCAACAAGAGTTAAACTTTAGGTGTAAGTTCTCTAAATAGCACACATATACATATACGCAAATGTATAGTAGGTGTAAGTCAAGAACTAGGTAGTTTGTGTTAGTAGGTAATGTAAAGAAAAGAAAAAAAAATGATTCAGAAAAAGTTCGATCAAACAAGGTTTAAATAACAGATATAGAGGAACTTCAATTCCGTGTCAGAATAAAGGGCGGGAGCAAACCTCATTCTGACGTTATTCCGAAGCGAGTGTGATATATTCCACAGAGTACGAGAGTGGAACACAGTTTTCCATTCAACCGATAAACAAAGGCCATGATTAGGAAAAACAAACTACAAACTTTGTATGTCTTTTTCCGTGATCGCACTCACCACCCACCCAGTAGTTCGAAGCGTGGACTTTTCTGGACAGCGTAAAAAGGACAGAAATCAAAACAATGAAGAACAGTAAATGTCAATATAACTCAAATACGAGTGAAATGTCAATTCTTCAGCTTATTAGTGCAAGTCTGATTACACGGTTCCATTTGGGAGCGTCATGCCATTGGCGGATTCACGAATTTGTCCTTCTCTCTCTTCTCCCGCTGGAACGCGTGTGTTAGAAAAGGTCAGATTAAGGGCAGTCACCTGATTTTCGCCCCCTCTTCTATATCCTTCTCTAACACGTGCGTTCAAACGGCCGGAGAGAGAGATGGCCAATGGGTCTGTTACAAACTTTTGCGAGCGTTATGGAGGGCTGATTCCATGGGCGGCGCGTGGGGTCAAAAAGTGGGGGGGGGGCTAAAAATCAACAGCTTTTTTTTCTTTCTTTCTTTCTTTCTTTCTTCACCTTTTTCGCAATAACGTTTGACGCAGGCGGGGGGGATAAAGAACCTTTTTTCTTCTTTTTCTCTTTTTCTTTCTTTTTCCTCTTTCCCTGTTTTCCTTTTTTTCTCTCGTTCAAAAATTTTTTTAGCCCCTCGTTCCCAAAAAAGTGGGGGGGGGCTATAGCCCCAATAGCCCCTTATACGCGCCGCTTATGGTTGATTCTGATGTAAAATCGCGTGAAAATCACATTCAGAACATCAAATAGTCTCAAAATCCACTCATAAACCCACAAAAGGCGTCTGCATCAGGAAATCCTAAGTTGGCTGATGATGGTAATTTATAATGTTGGTTAGAATGTAAACAAACATCTTACTTCCTCATAGTACTTAAATTTTGTGTCATTCTGTATGTTTTTTCCGGTAAATTTTACTTTCTCGTTATTGTTTGAGATTACAATACGGTGAATACCTTACGTTCTATGTCGATTACTGGAAACCTGAAAATGAAACACCGGGCAAGGACCTACTTTGCCGAATGCCGTCGTCGGCCATCCTTGCTGCTCGTGGTGCATGCATGCAGGGTGGATTCGACCGCCATCTTAGGCTTTACTTTAAACGTCTTTTGTGAATTTACGAGTGGATTTTGAGACTATTTGATGCTCTCAACGTGATTTTCACGCGATTTCACACCAGAATCAACCCTCCATATTGCTGTAGCAAAAGTATGCAACAGACCCATTTCCTGAATCCGCCATCGCCAGTGGGGTGCACCATTGCAGAGAGTCAAGATTTAGATGAAGCTGCGGCAGACTTACAGTCAACTGCTGTATCAAGCTCCTTCAATTTCACGTATAGGCAAAACAATTACATTCCTGTACGAATAGTTAACTAATCGATGTTTGATAGGACCGCAGCGCAGCCTTCGCGTTGATTTGAACTTCGAAAGAAACTAAAACGACGATGAAGTTATCGAGGGAATATTAATTTATTTAAATGGAAGGTGAGTAAGTCAATAATGCCGCCTGGGAATACTGAACAATCTTAACTTACTATTATCCTCTACAGTGGCGTCGCGTCGCGAGAAGTCTGGTCGAGCTGCATTTCGTACATTTAAACTCATATAAAATATCGATTCAAGGGAGTGCCCTGTGAACTCCCAAAATGTCGACTTTTTTCACAAGTTAAAATGCACGAAATACGATGTTGCCAAATTGCATGCGACGCCACTGGTCCTCTAGTCGTTTATTAAAAGGAGCCGGACATTGCACCATTTCCCGTGTGAACTTCCTGCACTTCAAGGTATCTTTTCTCACGATTTACCACGCCGATTTTCAAAAACTTTGGGTCATTTGAATCCTTACACTCTCTCCTCTTTACTTTAACACGGAGGTTTTTGCAAATTCTCAAATGAATTGCTCGAAGGACCAATTTTTGAAGTTTTATAGCATACTTTTGTAGTATTTCGGTCATACAGCAGCGGCAGTAAATAATTTTGAAAAATGTCAAAGTATTTAAAATCACTTATGGATTACAGAACAATTTGTGTGAAGAAAACACAAACTCGGGGAAATCACGATTTAACAATTCTGGGGGGGGGGGGGACTTTTTAAACGCTTAATGCACTGAAGCTTTTTTTTTTTTTTTTTTTTTTTTTTTTTTAAATGAAATTACTCTTAAAGAGAAGACTACTCTTCAAAAATAACTGAACTTGGTCTTAATTAATGGAACAAAGTTAGCTGAAAAATGAATGTTGAAAATGTTGACCCACATCCTTGTCCGACTCCCCTTAAAAGCACGGTACCTAAAGGGTTAAGGGACGGTTTCAAAGGTGAACGTTCCTTCATGTCTATAAAACGATTCAAATTAATCGGTATAGCATGATCAAACATTCATGGTGTATCTCTTCGTGCAGTGTAACATGCAAGGGTTGAAGAAAGCTACAAACAAGGTGATGAAACATCCCTCTTCTTTTTTTCCTGATGATAAGTTAAGAGGGGCGCGAGCGAGATTCCTCATATCATAGCCGTAGCCATAAGAATTAGTCTTTATCTCTCTGTGTCCATTTGACTGCATGTGTTAGGAAAGGACAGAAATAGGGGCTGCAGTCTCGTGACATACCCTCTATCCATCCTTTGCTAACACATGATTTCAAAAAGACTGTTTTAGTAGAGCGATATATCGTATCGATTGCCGTTCGAGGACCTCTGGTTCCAAACAAAATCTGATTCAATGTGTTTTCCCCATCAGCGCATTTTTGAACGGAAAAGGCTAATGAATCAAACAATTAATGCGACCTTTTTGCGATTATGAATAATGCATCCTCGGGAATGCTTAGTTTTATGTCTGGTTCCACGACTAAAACTGCCGAAATCCACCAATATGATACAGATTGAACGTTGCAATCGGAGATTGGAATCACCCAATCGTTACTATTGTTGTAGTGGTATGGGTAGAAATCTGGCAAGAATTCGGGTGATTCCAACCTCCAAATGCATCATTTAATATGTTATATCTTGTTGATTTTATGTAATATCTTTCAGTTTTAGTCGTGGAATCAGGCAGAATTAAGCATTTTTGAGGACGTAGAATTCATAATCGCAAAAAGTTCGCAGTCACCCTTTCAGACCTGATACACCTACATTTCAATGCACAGTGTGCATTGCACACTTGTAAAAATAGAATTTTATGGAGAAAATAGAAATACGATATGCAAATCGTTTTATAAGAGAAAATTGTGCCCAGATCAGCTATGACGGCCAAAAATGCGTTCCTGACCAAAAAGTATTCTCAAGCTTGAAAGGGTTCATTGTTTGATTTAATAGCCTAAATTTCTGTTCAAATGCGCTTATGGGGAAAATACATTGAATCAGAGTTTGTAAGGAACCAGAGGTCCTCGGACGGCAATGAGGCTCTTGCAAACTTTTTCTATAAGCAAATAAATAGTACAATCTGAAGTACTAACCAGCGAAAATCACGAAAATTACATTGAGAAAGTCTAAAATTCAGTAATAAACTCACATAACTGCTATAACGGCAAGTTTGTGATGGCGGTTCAACGCAGGTTTCATGGAAGATTCCTGTCTATTACCTATGCCACTTTCTCTACGGAACACAGAGATTATGTCTCAATTTAGATAGGAATCTCCCATGATACTTGCGTCTCTTCGCCTTTAAGCCCGATTCTGATAGTGAGTTGCGTGAATTTTAAGTGTACTCATCGTCATTTTTACGGGTTTTTGTGCAATAATAAGTTAATAATAAGTTTGCAAGAGCCCCATTGATACGATTTATCGCTCCACTAAAACAATGAATATTGGTAAATATAGAGAGAAAGACAAATTCCCGCCTACGGTTGGCTGTGCCTACTATTGGGCAACACTGTAGAGCGGCGCGGCGTGACGCGACAGCACGAAACATTTAAGTCGATCCAGAATGACGTCACCTAACCCGATGTCACGGAAAATGCGGTTTGAGACACGTCAAGTGTGCGGCGATTGGCGATAGGATACGTCAAAGCTTCCGTGACTAAACAATTTCCCAGCGGCACCCTTTAACTGCACTATTTGGGGGAAGCACAAGTCGTAGTCGTAAATTCAAAGAGTAATCCTAGAAAAGTCTCATTCTGAACTGAAAGTATAGAGCGAGTTCATTGACGTCTCCACAAGCGTTTACTTTTGGTGTACCTACTCGAGAAGTTTTCCATTAAAAAAAAAAAAAAAAAAAAAAAAAAAAAAAAAAAAAAAAAAAAAAAAGTCTGAGCTTTGTGATGTTTTCAAAGTTGTACCTTCATACCAGGGAAGGGTCGACGTTTCCGGCGAGGGGAGGGGGAAAATATGAAAATGGAGCTGTTGCACACTTTGGCTGCAAGCGATTCAAGGGTCAATTAGATGCAAAAAAAAAAAAAAACTGCACAAATAACGATGGTAGCACTAAAAACTCACAAAAATCACTACAAGCATTTAAATGAGCCAGCGTGATAGCTGCGTATGACATTAATAATGGGAGATTCCAATCTAATAATACTGTCACTCCATCAAGAAGTGATTTCATCCTTTCTTTAAATTAAAACCTTATTCCCTAACCTCTATCCTCACTAAATTTGAAAACCTTTTTTTCTCTTTTTTTTTTGCTTCTTTAATTTGTCTACGTAAGCCAAAATTTCGGGATGTGTTGAACCATCATCAAATGTCGCTACCATCCGTCCTAATTAGTTCTTCTGATAATCGATTGCAAGAGGTAATTAAATGGGCGAATGTAAAAACACTTACGATACAACACCACTAAGACTTTAATTTACTTTCTGGCGTTGTTTCGACAAACCTTTTCCCGCTTCCCCATTCCCCGTTCCACCCTCTCCTATACCCTACCACCTCTTCTAATAACCACCCTTCTTTTCTTCCCTATATCTAGTGCCCTCGTCTAAACCACAAATAATTCAACTTTCATAATTCGATGTGCCACATGCAACGGTCATGTTTCACCGTTTCACAGCATGCATTTTCCAGGTCGCGAAAGCAAAGCATCGCTGCTGTACACCAAGAGTGATGAATAATAAGTGCTCAAAAAAAGATTATAGACGAGTGAACCGAAGGGAACATGTTTGTAATGGTATGATGTACGGTGCAAGAGTGACATAACAAGACAAAGATAGAGACGCCAATATTTTCCTTGCTTGCTGCATAAATACGCTGCATCAGCGTTGCTAAGTTCTACGGGGAAAACGGCCAACATTTTCTATTTGAATCGGTGGAAATCCTGCGGATTTTTATTTATGACTTGGCAACGCTACGCTGCATTCGCCCTCGGTAGCAGCCAGCGGGGGATCTGAATGTATGGTCTGATGGTCAATAAGTCTGATTCAACACACTGTTGCCAAGTTGGAGGCAAATGGGACTCTTGCAAACTTTTGCTACACGGGAATGAAGAGTTCGTTCTTGCATAAAAACCTGGTACAAATGACGATGAGTAAACTGAAAAATCACGAAATTCACTTTCAGAATCGAGCTTAATATGGCAATTCGACGCAGGTATCATGGGTGATTCCCATCTAAATTGAGACATATCTCTGTGTTTCCGTAGAGAAAGTGATATAATATAGACAGGAATATCCCATGGTACCTGTGTCGAACTGCCATTACGATCTTGCTATCATAGTAGTTAAGTAGGTTTATTACTGAATTTCAGACTTTCTCACAGTGTGATTTTCGTGATTTTCGCTGGTTCTTACATCAGAATGGACTATTCATTTGCTCACAGCAAAAGTTTGCAAGAGCCCCATTATGACCATGTCACACTCCCAAAATTTCATAACCCCTAGTGGACGGCCAGCGAGACTTTATTGTCAAACGTCCCCATGATGTTCCATGACTTGAATGAGTATGGAGATGAATATGTATATTAGCCTTGTTTGGAACATCTGTGGGACGACGGAACATTCAGTTGTGTAATTAAACACGACGGAAATTATTCCGTTATTAATACCTGCATGTTTGGGGCCTTCTCAGATGTTGGATTTTTATTTCCGGGACTCGACTATACATACACGAGAGTAGAAAAGCACTGGCTCTTGAGAATTGAACTCGACTGAGTTAGTAACTGATAACTCACTTCCATAGGCGCATACACGGAAAAAAAAGATCAGTGAAAATAACCATACGGATACCTGATTTTGGCACCTGCTAGATGTTATGGTAAACTTGACCAGAAGTATGGTACATTTACCGATACTTTGAGTAAATTCGACATGCAATCGGGTAACATCACCTAGTACCTAGTCAAAACATAGTATACTTCTGGCCAAGTTTACCATAACATCTAGCAGGTGCCAAAATCAGGTATCCGTATGGTTATTTTCACTGATCTTTTTTTTCCGTGTACAGGTGTTTGTTTTCTTCTCTTTTCTCCCATTTGAACGTATGCGTTAGAAAAGGACGGAGATAATAGCTTAAGTCAAGTGATGGTCCCCTCTGCTATCCTTTTCTATTGCATGAGTTCAAATGGCCGGAAAAAGAGAAATATGCATTTCTGCATCTGCACCCATGGACTCTTTAATGGATCCGCAATGGAAAGGACCAATCTGCGAATCAATCGATACGAACTAATTAATCGAATTAAACTCGATATGCACATCACGAGGGAACCAATACCAACGCTTCTCCATATTGACTCCCCATCTCTATGATTGTTGCGAAAGGTACTTATTGCTAGATGATTTTCTCTCCAACTTGAAGAGAGTCAAAGCGAAATGTACGGAGAATGGGGAGGGTTTTTGAGAATATGCGATGCACGGCGAATGGTGCAATTTGAGAGAATAATTACACTGAAGCTCAGAGCAGGTTCCTGGTAAAACCATTCGCACTCAAAATGCACCGTATTTGCTCGTCCTCGCTGCATAATTTCACCATACTCTCTTCATTCCCGATGACACATTTTACTTTGATGTAAGTATACCTCAAGCTGATGAGAAAACTATGTTCAACGACACAGCATCACCGACTACGATTACCACCCTAAAATATGTCTCTTGCTCTCTCGATTGCCAACTCGATCCAACCGTTTAAAACCATGTATACAGGCTCAAAAATCGTGTGGATGGTGTTGTGATATCTTTATTATGTTGGCAACTTAATTAATAGAGTCCTGATTTGGAGGAGAACAGGTGATTTTAAGGGGGTTCATTAATTTAGAGGTCCTATAAAACCTTAAAAAAATATATAAAAATTTAAAAAAAACCTTCAAAGTTTTAGGTTTTTGCAAAACGAGCTTTAAAATCTAAAAAAGTTCAAATCTTTAATTCCAGAGGTTATCAAGGGGTGCTTATTGCGTGTACTTGCAAAATTTCAACAATGTAGCTCAAACCTCAAAGAGTTTTTAAGAAAAGTGTACCTAGAATTCCCTCTGAATTGCATGTGTTTAAGTAGCACGACCTTACCCCCGTGAGAGTAACTTACCGTTGCAACGACTAATTTATTTTTTTAAGTAAAAAATGGACGGGTCCCATTAGTTTTGCAACAACTTTCTTATTTTCTTCGTGCTTAAAACTACAACAGATGATAATGATAGTAAAAAAAAAATGCTTACTTTAACCATTTCTTGTAAAAAAAAGTTAAATTGTAAAGTAAACTAAGAATAAAGTTTGTCAATGCTTACTCATTTAGTAAATGATCTTCATACGCCCATTTTATTTTTTATTGTGAAGTTTTGATTTTTCTGAAATCTAGGGGGAGGCAAGTGCCCTTCCCCTCCTTGCCCCCCCCCCCCCCGGGCGTCCATGTTTCAATCCCTACATAATTCATGGACTATCATCAACCAGAGAGAGGGAGGGGAGGAGGAGAAAGAAAGGGAAGAATAAAAAGAAGAGGAAGATTAGAAAAGTGCTCGACGATGCATTTTTTGAGTATCACACCTACGTATTTTTTCATCACCCTCACTTCACCATCCCTTTTGTTTAGCACGAAAGCTGAATAGCGAGCACACGTCATTAAAATGTTCTCCATCGACAAGGTCAAGCAAATAAACCGGGCAATGGGCACACGGTCACACAGGTGGGTATGAAATAGTTACCTGCGCTCATACAAAATTCATTCCGAGATTTTATCTAAGGAAATTTGACAGCAAACCAGCATGCATGGACGTGCATATTTAATCACAAATGCACTTAAGGGGAGAGAACTTGAGGTTGTTCTTGAACTTGCAAGAAGGTAAATTAAAAAAGTGAAGAAAAGTTCAGCGAGCAATGCGCAGATAGCCTGCCGTTTTGCGTAAAATTAATGACATTTTTCAATTCGCCAATTATTCCACCGGTTCAGAAAAGATTACACAGTTCAGTGTATGACTGTACTGCACGAAAATACTCTAATCTGTAATCGGAGCAACTGCTGTTAAATTATTAAAATATCCGAAAGTTTTTGAAAGTCATCGATGACACCGACTGTTGAGGAAAGATTACAGATGCGATTTTCGTGCATTACAGTCATTTACACTGAACTGAGCTATGTAATCTTGTCTCAACCGGTGGAATCATCGGTGACTTGAAAAACGCCATTAATACACGGAAAAAAAAGATTAGTGAAAATAACCATACGGATACCTGATTTTGGCACCTGCTAGATGTTATGGTAAACTTGACCAGAAGTATGGTACATTTACCGATATTTTGAGTAAATTCGACATAGAATCAGGTAACATCACCTAGTACCTAGTCAAAACATAGTATACTTCTGGTTAACATTACCATAACATCTAGCAGGTACCAAAATCAGGTATCCGTATGGTTATTTTCACCGTAGTTTTTTTTCCGTGTACTACGCAAAAGGGCAGCTCTACGAGTACGTGAGGAGCAAAACAAATGAACTGCATGAGAGTGGGTCATTAGCCAATATTTTCGCTCGTGACCGCAAAAACCTTAAAACTCGACCTTCGTGGTTGCAAAAAGTTGAGTTGTGATAGCAAGGAGGATCTAGGATTTTGGTAGAAGGGAGGGGAGTGGAGGGGGGGGAGGGCAAGATTGTAATTTTCCCGTCTTCTGCTTGGTGGACAATTTTCAAAAGTGATGACTTTTTGAAGGGGGGAGGCGATTGTTGATTTTCATTAGAACGCCCCCTGGCCCTGTGATGGAAAATTTACCATAAGTGATGACCTTATCGTAGGTTCTCCCTCATGTTGCCGCCTCCCACAAAGTGCAACCCGAGGCAAGTACCCCCTGCTACCCCCCAGATCCGCCCTACGTAGTAGACGGTTTCAGAGCGAAGTGGACGGTTAGCCAACAATGCAACTCATCAGTTGAAAACAGCTGCAAAAAACTGGCGTAGCGTTCCAGACTATGTATCTCTCTCACGGCTCCTGTAAGCCTCATGCATATAGCATCTCTTTCTAAAATCGCATTCGTATGCGGGATTGAAGGGTCTTGCGTAACTACATTTTTAAACCAAAATCACATTAAAATGACTCGAGAAAATCATTTCTGCAAATAATGTCACAAAGTACGTACGACGTACGTCTCTGAATACGATTTAAGCGATGATAAAGATATAGCAGGATATGCTCAGAAATAACAGGAAAAAGAAAGAAAAAAGTTGGTAGCGCTGACAAAACCATCGATAGGAAAGTTTAGTATAGAGCCATTCAAATCTTTGGTTAACTCAGCAAAATCTCTTTAGTTAGGCGTATAAAACCTTTCGTTAACTCTACTGAAATCTTTTGCTGGATCCTTTTTCTGCCGAAAGTTTTTTCAGCGATGTACGAACACTGAAAAACAAAGATTACCAGAAGCATGACAATAATGTGAACCTATGTAAGGGATAGTACAATTACCAGAATTCTAGTGTTTGTACCATAAGTCTTGAAAGTTTTTAGGGAATTCTAGTTCTACAAGACCATATTCTGGTATTAACACCAGAATTTTCTGGTCAAAGTACTAGACTTTTTGTCGTTCACATATCGTTGTGCTTCTGGTAATATGATTAGAATATGGTATTTTGACAGTCACTTTCTTTTTTCAGTGAAGAGATTTTTTTATTTTTCCTGTGTGGGGGTTAGGTGAGAGTAAGAAAGACAGTTTGGAACTACTAACGAACTTTTTCACCGGATGAATTCATCACGAAAACCGTCTTTTGAGACGAAGAATGCAACAAAGACACTCAAGGATAATTTTACGGTATGGTTGCCAGATCTGAGGAAAATTCACTGAACTTTACATTGATTGAAATATAGGGTGTGGAAATGATCGCCATCGTGTGGCAACACCGTTCCGCAACAGTAGGATTTTTCACTGAAGCCGAGAAGTCTCTGGCTTTGGATAAACCCCTTAGGAAAGAAATCCGGCCATGCTCACGAAAAAGCGACTGAATGTCACCGCCAGCAGGCAGACTCAAGCCCGCGACCTTTGAAATTACGGTAGGGCGTGAATATTTCCGCGAAATCATTGAAAACACAGCTGAAAAGCGCTGGGACGCTTAATTTAAAAGTTTGAAACTGTTGAAAATTTCAAATTGATGAAACTCGACTGTAGAGTGTAGAAAGACTTATAGAGAGACTTCTCATTCTTATCAGCTCATTAATGAATATGATGAAAAGTTTTCCGGGGGGGGGGGGGAAGTAAAGGTACATACGTCATACTATATAAATAAATGTGACGCATACTCCGTGAAAAGGCAAATTTCATAAAATGAGTAGATTCTTGCAAATTTTGTGAAACAGTGATTATCCTTAAATCACAGAATACGTTAAAAAAAAAAAAAAAAAAAAAAAAAATGTTCAAGCCAACATATCCTCAGAAACTGTTTTTAGCGCTCTAATCTCTGAGACAGAGAAGCGATGATTCTGGAATTCCTTTCATTAAAGCAGATACTTCATATTATCGATTACAGAAGCCCAAACACGCTTTTTACTGGAACGCGATCTTAATCGTGTTCATATACTGTATAAATGTCGATAAAATACTGAGGCCCGAAATTGAGGTGAGACAGGAATTTCATCAAGTCGTCACTCGTATTGAATCAATGGGAAACACGTATAATAGATACTTGTATTCATCTGCAAAGGACCCAAATTGAGTGCGGGACAGAGAGGCAGTCCTCCAATTATAGGAAAATCGGGCGCAAAATGTGTCTCCACCGAACAACTGCTGGGATACCCGACTTAAAAATGGCATCGAGAACCGTCCTACAATGTAGAGCAACCGTAGCTTTTTCTGAACAGGGTAATCACAAGCCATTTTCTGATTTGGTCGACGAGTTGTAGGCACAGGCGCCGCCGAGCCTTTATTGGATACGAATTTGCATATTTTTTTACATTCTCACCAAGAGGTTCCACGGTGTTTTACGGAAAAAAGAGTTAATTACTACAATCTCCAACTCATCAGGCCAACTCAAATGCCAAAATTAATTGTCGATAAAGCTGTTAACTTTAAACATGACCATCCTCAAGAATGACCTGCAGTGTCCAAAATATAATCTTTCAGAACGTTAATAGGTGTCGATTAGCAAAGGCAGGGAAAGGTTACACCATTCTACACTGTAATCTTTGCCTTGGACCAACGGCCCTTAGAATGTAAACAAATGAAGACTTTATTAGAAGTTTTTGTAAACAAATAGGTATCAAAATAGCATTCAATGGCGGCGCCCATGATCTTGTCTTAATAAGAGCTTTCAACAAATCGGAACTCTACTCCTTTAACAAAAAAAAAAAAAAAAACAAAACAAAACAAAACAAAAACCAAAAATTAAGTTAGCGAAAAATGGAGCTTGACATTTTTTTTACGAGTAACGTGTTCATGGAAATTTCTTAATCACGAGAAAGAATGAATCTACCACGGGACGAATTTTGAGAAAAAGTTGAAAACGTTAAGGAGTCTTTGTGATCCCCCCCCCCTCTTAGGAACCCTTTGATTTTAACCCTCTATCTGCCAGGCTCAGGTTACCCGTTACTGGAAGAAATCAACTTCAACTTGCTCTTTAGTGGGTAGTTAAATATTCGTACTCAGATGTGTTCATTTTGCCTCCCCCGATAATTGAAGGCGATCGGTGAACCGTGATTTGCAGCAGCTTTCACTGTCAATGAGAGATCATATTACGAGAACGAATCACTCAGACGCCGTATAAAATAGGTAACAGGATATTAAAATGGAAAAGGAAGCGTGGACAAGCCATTGATGCCGGAAAATGAAAAAACTACTTCATCACAGTGATGGGCAAAAATAATTTTTTGAATAACCACGGAGACTGAGAAAGAAAACCCGGGAAATTAATCAAACGCGGTTGGTGATTATATACAGCAACACGGCCCGACTAATGTATTAACTTTTATTTCCCTTTCGACTTTCTTAATAATCTCTAAGAATTCATAATTATATCGCAATGGTATCAATAAGTAATTGGGCTGTAAGACAGAATTAATCGGGCTTTGCTGTGATCGGGCTTTGCAACACGCCCCAATTAATGCATCGGGGGTTTTTTTCAGTGAATAATCGTAGAAAATTATTCGCATCAATCGCTTGTTATTCCTGTTAGTAAATCGAAGTTTTGACACTACCAGCATATTCATCTGTCAATGGGATGAATGACTGGTATTGTT
This sequence comes from Trialeurodes vaporariorum, assembly GCA_011764245.1. Classification (NCBI taxonomy): domain Eukaryota; kingdom Metazoa; phylum Arthropoda; class Insecta; order Hemiptera; family Aleyrodidae; genus Trialeurodes; species Trialeurodes vaporariorum. The sequence continues at coordinate 42,266,017 of VMOF01000024.1, forward strand.
AAAATAATTTTAGTTAATTATTCATGGTTATTTAAAAAATTACTTTTGCTCATCACTGTTTCATAGTTTGTTGGAGAATAGGATCGGTCGGCGGCGCAACAAACTAACCTAAAAAGAAAAATTAAATGAGCCAGAATGTGGTCAAGTTCAGAAAGTTGCGTACCTACTGTAAAGAAACTATACATGCATATAAAAAGAAAAATTAAATGAGCCAGAATGTGGTCAAGTTCAGAAAGTTGCGTACCTTCTGTAAAGAAACTATACATGCATATAAACAGACGTATGAGAAATGAATGTATCTAATATTGAATTTGGCCGAAAACACTCGCACGCACACACACTCACACTAACAGGACAAATACAAACAAGCACAAAAACCATGGGTGGATACAGGAATTTGTCTGTATCTCGCTCCTCCCATTTTAACGCTTGCGTTAGAAAAGGACCGAGGTAGGGGCCAAAGTCACGTGATGGCTACCTCTCCTTTTCTAACACGAGTGTTCGAATGAGCGGAGAGAGAGAAATATACACATTCCTGTAACCACCCATGACACACACAAACAGGAATGTGCAGACGTAAGGTTTCCATTGAACAACGGATGAGTGATGAATTTGGCGCGCTTTTATTCAATGAATTTAATTAGATCGACGAAAAACGGGTTTTCGGAAAGATGGCAGAGCGACGGATACAGGGGAAAGCTCATAATCTAATTTTCAAGCCACCGTCCTTTATTTTATTTTATTCAAACGAGGTCTATCTTCGATTTTAAAACCAGAAATTGACGAAAGTATGATTACGTAGACCTGTCGAAAAATGCAGTAAACAATTATTTTTGGCGGAGCTGTGGCAGGACATACAAGAAATCAGAAAAAAACCCTAAAGAATAATAACGGAGAATACCAGAAGCAAAAGACTGAAATTGCCGTGAAAAAAACGCAGCTTGTGAGAGAAAATTGTGATTTCCAGGCTTTTGAACCGGATTCCCTGACAATGTCCTGATTTCCCCGGACGGATTTGAATTCCTTGATTTCCAAGGTTTTCCCTGACAGTAGGACAACCTGGGGCGCATCCTTGCTAGCCGACGTTGGGATGAAAAATTCCGAAACCAAAGAAAAACCACCATATGGTTTTTGGTTCACTATATGAATTGGAAGCTCATTTGTCATAAGAATCAATGAGTACGAGTGAGATACAATAAGTTTTCTGATCTAGGTATATTAGGTAAGCACCCCCATATGGCTATGGCTGAAAAATAAGTTTGTAATTATCAAAACACGTTACTTGCGTAGGTATACACTTTTCAGTTCTTAACTTTCATTCTTCCCCCGGTCCTTTGGCGGCTAACCTCCCTCCCTCCAAACTTGGATAGACTGAACTTTGGACTAGATAAATGCAGTTGAGCGAATTGGAATTTCTCGAATAGAGGAGACTTGTACAAAGAGACGAAACTCTTCTTTTCAAATTCTTTCCTTTTCTTAGAGGTCACGCGGTTCAAAATCAAGGCGAGGAATCCACATCTACCGCACAGTAGAGCGATCAGAGGCGTGTCGCTTGTAATTTGGCAACATCGAATTTCGTCCTGTTAAACCCGCGAGAAATGTCGAACTGATGTCGGAAGTGTTGAAGGCTGAGCACACTGAACTCATGAAGAGTTGACTCCCTCGAATCGATCTCTCACAAGGGTTTAAATGAACTGAAAGCAGCATTGCCAGATTGCTCGCCATGCTATCGGGAAGGATTGCATTTTGTTAACCTCAAGTTGAATTAACCTCGTTCGCATGAACTTTGATACGTGATTCTGGTTTGACTGCCTGATTTTTTGTCAACTTAAATCAAAATTTGTAAGTAATTCTGTGGAAATTGGTTTCAAATGAAAGTGCACTTTAAATCTGAACGCAGAATTTTAATACAACTATCCAAGTAAGAAAATTGTGCTTGTTTCTGTCAGGTGTCAGTTCGTTAATCCTGTTAATCCTTCCAAAAAAAAAAAAAAAAAAAAAAAAAAAAAAAAAAAAAAAAAAAAAAAAAAAAAACAGTTATATCGATTTCTGTGTCCAGATAGCCGCTCTAAAACACTTGCACTTTCGTTTAAAACCAGTTTAAAGTGAATTAGTAACTATTTTTTAAAAATAAAAATAAAATAAAATTAAAGGTGAAAAAATATGAGGCAAACAAACCGAGCCTGTGTGGGAAATGTCCATGAGCGATTTCCATCGGCGGTCCCGGGTCAGTTGGCCTACAGATTTTAGGCCTACAAGAAATTTGACCTACAATATTCAACTTACAATACTTTAGTCTACATTATTTTGCCTTTACTACAATTTGACCCACACAGTTTTTGACCTTATATAGATGTGGCCTTACGTTGATTTTAGACCAGTAAGACCTTCATGTTTTTTATCCCAAAGAAACGTAAATTTTAAAGCAGCCTCATTTTTTTCAAGTTATGAACGGTCACTCTCATTCCAATCATAGACTCTTTTCAGAGCGAAAAATATATCAGCTGTTACATTATCATAAGTAACCATAGCAAAATGCCTCATCTGAATCTTAAATTGACAGTTTATTAGGTCTTTGTGCTGGCTCAAATCCCACAACGAGAAAGTATAAAGCGAAATATGAAACGGATGCGTCAAAGAGACCTCCCTCCGAATCCCAAATCCATCAATGATCTCTAGTGAAAATACCAGATACATATAAAAACACACTGGCTGGTCAGAATTTTCTAATTTTTGAAGTTTATAATGAGGGAGTAAAAGGGAAAATGTTGATCTTTTCTTCGAATCTACCTCAGAGCGATCGGTCACAACTACAACCTGTAGATCTCAGTTGGTACTACCTGCATTAAAATGTTTAGGCTAAAAAACATGAAGGTCTTACTTGACTAAAATCAACGTAAGGCCAAATGTATATTAGCTAAAAAGCCATGTGGGTCAAATTGTAGTGTAGGCAAAATAATTTAGACTAAAGTATTGTAGGTTGAATGTTGTAGGTCAAATTTCTTGTAGGCCTAACATCTGTAGGTCAACTGACCGGGGACCTCCATCGGCTGCCTCCGTGCTGCCTCAAAATCACGTCCCACAAATCCTCTTTATGGCTATAGCTCGTTGGTCATGTCCAAAAGTTCTACTTGGTCTGTTCCCTGTACGATGACGACTCATTTCAAGTGCAAAGTACGTAGTATTATTTGGCAAAAAAGAAAAGAAGAACCACCGGCCCAGGCGAAAGAGAAGAGTGATTAATGACCCACGTGAAGACATGACAGACAGGGGTGTTTATACAGCCACAAGCCTCGCCGCTACCGGCTGCCCTCAGCGGCCGCGTCGAAGAAACGCTCGCTCATCGAGATTTTTTTCATACTAAGAACTTTTTTTAAATCCATTTTTTTTTTTTTTTTTTTTTTTTTTTTTTTTTTTTTTTTTGCGCATCATGTGCCTACGAAGGAACTTGAATAAGGGTGTCCGGTGCTTGAACTTGGTAGTGTATAGCCTTCAAAAGTGAAGCCGCGGAGTCAACGTTTTCCCGTCACAAATCTCAAGGGGTGTCCGAAAGCCGCTTAAGCAAGGTCCCACAGAAAAGGTTACCAACCCTCAGGATTTCGCCTGAAATACCCGATCTGTTGCACATTGGTCCGGCGTCCGACCGAATGTTTTTTTTTTTTTTTTAAAATGCAAATAATGTCCGGTTTTTTAGAACTTCAGGACATCCGAACAGAATAGAAGCCAAATAGTAAATGAATGCAAGGATTATAACTTGATTTTCATTTGTTCCAGATAGACTATTTTTCTAGTTTATTTCTTTCATATAAGCGGCAGACATGCAGCCTGCGTTACAAACTTTTTTTGGGGGTTGGGTTGAGATTTAGATCTTGAAAATTGATTTAGAAAATTGTCAGACCTTAAAACCTAAACAGCAATAATCAGGACTTGCGCCACTGCGCACTGCACGCAGTGCACTAAACGTGTACATTCGTACACGTTTAGTGACCGAACAGGGTGCTTTTGCAATTTTTTGCCATGAGCAAATGAATAATAAAATCTGATGTAAAACCAGCGAAAATCACGAAAACCACTCAAAAAGAGGTCTAAAACGCAGTAGAGTAAACTCAGAAAACAGCTATAACGGCAAGGTCGTAATGGCGGGGCTACGCAGGTATCATGGGAGATTCCTGCCTAATATGTCACTTTCTCTACGGAAACACAGATATACGTTTTAAATTGGACAGGAATCTCCAATGACACCTGCGTAGCTCCGTAATTAAGCCTGATTCTAAGTGTGAATTTTGTGATTTTCCAGTGTATCGTCTGTTTTACAGGTTTTTATGGAAGAATCAACTCTTTAATCATGAGAATAGCGAATGTTCGCTAAAGCCCCATTCTTATCGATGCGTCTTACTAGGAGCTGGAATTATCATTACTTGGAGCGTATAGATACGAATATAATTTTGACTGAGGGCTTTTATTTGATGGCTATATGTATTAATGTATAGTCTACAGACGCTACGCCGCGCGCGGCGCGCCGCGTCAAGGCTGGGTCCTCCTAACATAATCGGTACATTTAATCGATGGAAATTCCCAAGTCGGGATACGGCGGATGGTACGGGGGGTACGACTGAATCATTTTCTGGCTGGATTCCAAGAAGGGAAAATGAGGAACACGGGAAATCGTCCCACGATTACCGCGAATTGATACTGGAATTTGCAAAGAAAGAGGAACGGTGGAGCATTTACCTCTCTATGGTCTCTTTCATCGAGTCGTGTCCCGCGGGATCACTTCAGAAAGGAAAAAGAAAAAATAAAGCGGTCGAGGCTTAGTGCTTTCCTTTCTCTCTCTCTCTCTCTCTCTCTCTCTCTCTCTCTCTCTCTCTCTCTCTCTCTCTCTCTCTCTCTCTCTCTCTCTCTCTCTCTCCCTTCCTCTCTCTCCCCTATTTCTTCTTCCTTTGAAGACTGCGGGAGGAGAGGATGTCTGCTAAAGACTAACAAAAAAAAATAAAAATAAAAAAAAGTTCACTCTATACATAGCGTGCGAGCGTCTCGAGACAAAAGGCAGCATTTATAAGGGATCGACGGTAGATTTTTGATGTTCACTGTATATAATTGACGGAATGAGCGCTATCACCCCGGGTGATAAGAAATGAACACAAATTATATGTAGAGGTAATAAATTAAAGAAAAATGGGGCTGTTGCACACTTTTGCTATAGGCAATATAGAAGAACGAACGCTGGTGTAAAAACCCGCAAAAAACGTTGGTAGCACTAAAAACTCACGGATACCACTCCTGAACTAATAAAATACTTTTAAATGCGCGAATGTAATGGCGGCGCTGGGCACTAATAATGGGAGATTCTTATCTTAATTTCGTCACTCTCTATAAGCTGACAAGAAAGATTCACAGAGTACTTAGACACTAGAGTAGTGAGCAATATCCGATTAATTTTACCGTGACGCCTGGTGACACCGATGTCAAAGGAAAGTCGTATTTTATTGGTCACTTCTTGGCGGAGTTACAATGTTATTAGATGTGAATCTCCCGTTAGTAGTGCCCAACGACGCTATTATTATGATCTTGCATCTAAAAGCATTTTTTGAGTTCAGGAGTGGATTTCGTGGGTTTCCAGTGCTACCATCGTTAGTTTCATTGTTAGAGGTTTTAGCAACTGAATCGACCTTTAAACCGCTCACAGCAAAAGTGTGCAATAGCCCCATTGAAAAAGCCATTTAAAAAAATTCGCACGAAAACACTTCTTTCACATTTCGCTTTCCATCAGGGGTGAGGGGGACCAAATTATGTTGTGGCTTGACGGTCCTCCGAAAGACGTTGGATGGTGTGTTCTTAAGTACAATAGCGTGTGGTTTATAATCCCCGTAAGTGCTATTTGATCATCTGCGTGCGGCACCGTGAGGACGTAACATTTTTTGGTCCCATAGTAATGTATTTATGAGTAATAATCTGCACTGGGGTAAACGCAGTAAAAAAAAAAAAAAAAAAAAAAAAAAAAAAAAAAAAAATCCTAAATTCTAGAAATATTACCGAAAGCTAGTCAAGTCTAGTACTTTTACCATAAAATTCTGGTGTTACACTAGCTATCAGAAAATGATTACAGCATCAAAATTTCCGTGACAATTTCAAGATGGCATCAACACTAGAATAATTCTAGTAACCGGGAATGAACACATTAAATGCGACTCCACATTGTTAAAATTTCAAAACTTACGTTCCCTCAAAGCGCCCTCAATTAATTGTGTATGCAAAATCAGGACAGTTGTGTAGGAGTAGTTAACTATCCACTTACATTAATTTGAGCGAGCAGACATTGATTTGTGTTCGGGACCCGGTCAAAAGATACAAATCTTATGGTTTTTAATCTGTGTCGATGCATCAAAATTTAAATCAATTCAACTTATCAAGTTTTCAGCTGTAAATCGATTGATACGCGGTAAGCGTTGCGGTGGAGACGATTGTAATCACCTTAAATCTAATACTACCAAACTTTGTTCGATGTTCAGATCTTTGACGCCAGCTCCGTCGCACTCTAGTCTGAAATCATCAAAAAGTGGCCAAAAATCCTGAAGTAAATTTCTCATCAATTTATCAATTATAAACTTTCAATACCAATTTTAGTCACAGAGAGCAGACATTTAAAAAGTTATCTAAACTTACAAATGTCACTGGGAAATTTTAAATTAAGCTTAGAAGGTCGAAAATGATGAATTTTGTATAATTTATTTCATTGGGTTTTTTGGCCACTTTTTTACGATCTCAGAGTATAGTTCGTCAATGTAGGACTTATGCCACTATTCTTGTATAAACCACACGCGAAAACTTACCTGGATACGTACTAAAAAAAAAACGAAAGTCATAACACTAGATTCTAGTCATAATACCAGAAGCATAACGAATAACGATATGTGAATGACAGGAAGTCAAGTACTTTGACCAGAAAATTCTGGTGTTAACCCATATATGCCCAACTTTTTTTTGGACATGTTGGGTGTTTTTTGGTGTTTTTCTCAAAAAACACCACCTTAAAGTTAAAAAAATTTAAAATTTAAAACTTGTGAAATTTTCTGGTCCAGCTAAATTGTAGGTGCTGAATGATCACAACATTGATTTTAGAGTTAAATTGGCCTAAATTTACGGTAATTTGGTCCCAAAAAAGCCATTTTAAGTGGGTTGTTAACGACCCAATGGGCGTATATGGGTTAATGCGTTCTAGTTCTATGACCATATTCCAGTATTATACCAGAATATGATCATAGAGCTAGAATTTTCTAAATATTTTCACACAGAAAAAACGGAAAAAACACTTTGGTAGCGCTGACAAAACCTTTGGTTGAAAAATGACCCAGCAAAAGACTTTAGTTGGGCCAACCAAATTTTTTATTCACCTAGCAAAATCTCTTTAGTAAAGCGTAAAGAACCTTTGGTTGGCTCAACTAAAGTCTTTTGCTGGGTCATTTTTCTACCAAAGGTTTTATCAGCGCTACCAAAGTGTTCTTTTCTGTTTTTTCTGTGCAAGAACTATGGTACAAATACTAAAATTCTGGTGGTTGTACTATCCCTCACATAGGTTCACATATTGTCATGCTTCTGATAATCTTTTATTTCAGTGTATTAAAAAGAAGTATATACATGAAAATAAAATGTCTACCGAAAATGGCGGGAATTCAGATAAAAAGTTCCCGAAAAAAAAAAAAAAAAATATGATGATAGAAAACCTTTATCCACTGTATATTGGCCGATTTTTTTTCGATCTCAGAGCACAGTGCGTCGTCAATGAATGGAATAATTGAGTGACGTGACAACACAGCAACACGGCACGGGGCGCTTTGATAAGAGTGATGCATATGCTCACGGCGCCGCTGTTCTGCTGAAGCAGGGCAGCAGAGTAACGCGCTACGACTGGAATATCATTAAAAAAAGAACGAGCAAGCTGTGGAGCAGAGCGGACGAACGAACGAACGGTCGCCACTGCAGCTCTGAATGGGGTGAGCAAATATTTGCTCGTTTGACACCCGCACTCCCCCGCCCATCCACAATGACCTCCTCCTCCTCCTCCTCCTCCCTGTGCCAGTAAATCGGTCATACCGTTTAAAACAGTGAATAAGGAATGGGGTGGTTAAGAAGGGGAAGTAAATTTAATAAGGGTCATCATCCCGTAATATTATCGACCGATATGTTGGAGGAGCTAACATTTTGTCATCCAATTTTTGGTTTTTTGAATTTTGGATTTATGTGTCGCCTCAGTCTAGGGCAATCGATGAAAGTACACGGGGGGGGGGGGGGCAAAAAAACAAAAACTGGTAGAATTTACCATCTGCATAGCTGACTAAATTTTACCATCATATGGTAAATGAAACGAATACCTTGCAGTGGAATGTACCAACAGATTATCTTAATATACCGCGAGGTACGTTGCATAGTTGATAGCAGACTCCAAAATCAGCTATGCAGATGGTAAATTCTATCAGTCTTTTTTTCCGTGTAGCATCTGAATCATGTTTTAGGTACAGTCGACGAGTTAAAGAAAGGCAGGCGACGCCTTAATTGTTGGATCAGGTAGGCAACCTGCAGTACTTATCACTATGAATTTAAGCACTGCGGGTGGCATACCTGAGCCAAAATTTAAGGGACCAACTGGCACTATTTAATTTGCTGACTGTATAGTGTATGACCTTAAAAATCCAAAACCCCATGGGTTTAAGGAAAAACCGCCGTCAAGTCTTAACACTAATTGTTTTCACCCAAAAAAAAAAAAAAAAAAAAAAAAAAAAAAAAAAAAAGGCAATTTTTCATCGCTGAAATACTTATGATATCTGCTGCGGTCAAGTCTCTGGTGAATTTTGATTTTACCTCTTAAAATCGAAGTGCCCATTCAATTTCTCGCCAAAATAAGGATGATATCAACACAGCGATCAAGTCACTTTAGGTGCGTGTTGTCTCCTAAAATTAGCCTGACACATATGTACAGCTAAAATCCCTTCAATAATATCGATGCAACTGCACCAGCTTTACTTACTTTTGATTACTTGCCGCATGTATTGACTTTGATTAGCGGCCAATTAGGCTTGCTAAAAAGAATACTGCTTCTGGCACCAGTTCACGCCGATATTTTATAGGGCAGACGAGGTTCGTGGCTCCTTTGACTCCGGGTGTTTTGGCCGAGAAAATTTTCTACAAAAATTTTTTAAGAAAAAAAAAAAATACTTGAGCCGGCATTTTTTTACTCCCATTTTCTTGAACCGCTGGTCGGAGGTTGAAATTGACACTATATTGGGGCATACAATTGAATGAGGATTTACAAGAGCTAATACCTTTGGAAATGCCCTCTTATCAGATGTCTCCTCTTTCTATCCACGGTGAATTTTTTATGTAAAGGGCTCAAAGCTTAGTAAGGAACATATTTTGAGTCATAGATGAGCTCATCTTTAAAACTATTCACCATCAGTGGTTTTGAAAGTTAAAACTTAGGAAAAGAAGAAAAATACGTTCTTCTTTAGGAGACCGTTTATTTCTTATTCTTTTCTGATTTTTATTGGTCGGCTGGGAAATTATGTTTTACTTTTTGAATGGAGCAGGTGAATGAAACAATCCACGAAAGAGGATACTTTCTACAAGGCAGCAAAAAAATGCCGGCTCAAGTCTTTTTTTTTTCTTAAAAAATTTTTGTAGAAAATTTTCTCGGCCAAAACACCCGGAGTCAAAGGAGCCATGAACCTCGTCTGCCCTATAAAATATCGGCGTGAACTGGTGCCAGAAGCAGTATTCTTTTTAGCAAGCCTAATTGGCCGCTAATCAAAGTCAATACATGCGGCAAGTAATCAAAAGTAAGTAAAGCTGGTGCAGTTGCATCGATATTATTGAAGGGATTTTAGCTGTACATATGTGTCAGGCTAATTTTAGGAGACAACACGCACCTAAAGTGACTTGATCGCTGTGTTGATATCATCCTTATTTTGGCGAGAAATTGAATGGGCACTTCGATTTTAAGAGGTAAAATCAAAATTCACCAGAGACTTGACCGCAGCAGATATCATAAGTATTTCAGCGATGAAAAATTGCCTTTTTTTTTTTTTTTTTTTTTTTTTTTTTTTTTTTTTTTTTTTTTTTTGGGTGAAAACAATTAGTGTTAAGACTTGACGGCGGTTTTTCCTTAAACCCATGGGGTTTTGGATTTTTAAGGTCATATCAAAGATTTTTCTGATATCACGCCATGATTTTTGAAGAGGATTTAGATCCATGTGGACCTTGATGAGGCCTCGCCTCTGATCGATCGAGACACATCTAGCGGACAATGTATGGTGTATCCAGGGACCAACATTTTTGGTCTCCATACGAAAAAGCAAGATTGCAATTTGACCGCCCTTTAAAATTGTGAAATTGAAGACTGTTTTATATGCTTGTACCCACTGATTTTGCCGCCTTTGGGAATACATTGCTAGAGATAACCCTTTTTTTTCATTTTTTGCTTGTTCATCCTAATATTGCCGCTCGAGGAAAGGGAACACCCCCCCCCCTCTTGGCGCACCACTGCAACCAGTGGCGTAATCTTAGGGGGGGGCATCGCTTTTTTGCCCCTCCAATATTTGAGAAGGGGGGGCAAAGTATCATTCCCCCCCCCAATAATTTGATGAAAAAGAGGAGGGAGAAAAGAAAAGACGAAAAAATACGCAAAAATAAAGAAAGAAAGGAATAATTACAGGAACCTAGAAGCAAAAAATGGCAAGAATAAGTGACTCTATTTTACCCTGTGATACTGCGCCTGAAGTAAATCTAAAGTGAAAAAATCCTCTGTTGTCAATGAAATAAAGAAAATATTCATTGAGTCTACTAACTTCTGTTCTGTGGGTTGGTTATTTTTGAAAGATTCAATTGCTTAAAATATAGTCTAAGAGAAACTTAATGTTCAATTTTTTCCGGGGGAATACCCCCTGATCCCCTATTATTGGAAAGTCCCCCCTCAGATTCCCTAAAGTATTGGACTGTATTTGCTACCCTCTCCCCTCAAAAATAATCTCTTTTACGCCACTGAGCGGAACATTACATTTACTGCAGTTTCAAATTTCCTGAAGACTTCTAACCTTGAGGAGTAGTTTTCCAAAGCCTAGAAATATCAGCTTCATCAATAAGCTGAAAGTCTAAACTAAAAACTTCCCTTTTTGCCTGAGAAATGAAGAAAATAAACGTAAAATCTATTTTTAATTTTTTTTTTTAAAATTTTGGGGGCATTTTTATGCGATAACATTGCTTAAAATATCGTCTGAGAGAGCCTGAATTTTCTAATTTGTCCGGGGGTCCTCCCCACTGGGGGTGTCCCCCCAGACCCCCCCCCCCCCTCTTGTGCATCTCTCAAAAGTTGGTTTGCCCCCCCCCCCCCCCCCCCAATAAAAATCCCAAGTTTACGCCACTGTCTGCAACGCCCCCAAGTTGCCTCAAAAGCACGTCCTGGAATACCTCACTGTACCATAATTGTGAGGCAGGTAAAATGGACAACATTAAAAACTCTACAAGAGTGAAGCGTGTACACTGTACAGTGACTAGATAAACTACAGTGAGGTCATTTTGGTCGTGTTGCTGAATAATTGTTTACGCACCCAAGCGCCCCAAGCGGCCTCGTCCACTCATATAAGAACGCCTGTAAAATACCTGATTTTCAAAAAATAAGAACGATCGGATGTGAGCGGAGAGGAGTTCAGAGAATATAAACAAACTGGCCGCTGCGCTGACGACTGACGGCCGAGACGAAAGGCTCCCCTACATTCAGTGATTATGGCAAAATAAGGGCTAAAAATGGAGTTTAAAGCTCAGTTTCTAACACATGTCTATCAATGTTTTCTCATGTTATTGACAATTTTTGATGTGCACATTAATAATTTTTTTTTTTTTTTTTATCCTAAACCGGTAAATCATGACACTATTGTCAAAATTTATTGTAAGAAATAAATGTGTAAAGAGTCAAAAGTAAGAAGGAAATAATAAAACCGGCACGACTGAAAGCGCGAAATAGATAGCTCGCCCGGGATTTGAACCCGGGTCGCGGTTGAGTAAGGCGAGCGCTGTCGCACTGCGCTACGAATGGCACATACTCGTCTCGGCCGCTTTCATAGTACATATACGGGCGATGCGCGTTCGCCTCGCTCAATCCCAAGCAGACTCGGAGTGGCTGGAATCGGCGCGGCGGATAGCTGAGAGACGGTTACTTTTCGTCTTTCAACTAAAGTTTCAGCCTAATGCTAGAATAAAATGGATTGAAACTTATGAAAGTATCATCACCAAAGCATTCTGAATCCGTCTATATTAGGTTATATGGGGTTTTTCTTTGGCGTTTAACCGCTAGGTTGAGTAGTTAGGATGAAAACGTGATGATTTGATGGTCATGGCCGTTTTTGACTTTTGATCGCAGTTTTTTTAAGATTTGAAATTTACAAGGTCATCAATCCAAAAAAGGCCGACGTCATTCCTTAGATCGTTGAGGGCCCGTTCCAGCCATATAAGGGTTTATGGGGTTCTGAGGTCTCGTAAAGGCGGAAATCTACCGAACTCATGCCAAAACCCCGCTGAGGGCCATTTTCAAGATGTTTGTTGTAAGTATAAGGGGTCCGCGCTAGCTACCGTTCTGCATTAAGACTTGACGGTGGGGCTATCGCCCCTTATAATACAGTACATTTGACGTAGCTAATCGATCGTTGAACAGCAAATCTGCCTTAATTTTTCCACGATTTTCAAATGAAAGGACATTACATCTCGCGGGTCTTAAGGAAATAGGCTTACGTGAATTTTGTTGGGATTGAAATATGTATGTTACTCTCCAGGTCACTCTGAGCAAAATTAATCACTGGCACAGGGGGGGGGGGGGGAATAAAAAAATAAAAAAAAAATAATGTAGTGGATATAGCTTCCGAGAAAACAAACGTTTCCGTTTTGGCGGGAAAATAGATTTGTTTGTTGCTTCATTGAATGACACAAACTCGCGACGACAAAAATTGGAGTGAGAGGTATTTAATTTTTACCCGCTAAATTCATTTTTGGCATTGAAAAGGGCTGAAGATAAATTTAAGGGAGTTTGGGGGGGATTTCCGGGGGATTTAGGTTTTTTTGGGGTATACATGCAGCGCAGTAATGGTTCAAACCGCAGGAAACCTTCAAGGTGGGGGTAGATGGTATGAAAAATCGCAACAAGACTATGAATGGAGAATGGCGACCCCCCTCCCCTCCCCCAATCACGTGCTCTTCTGAAATTAAAACCGCAAAGAGTCTGACGGCAAGTACCATTTCAAATAAAAGCACAACGCAACTGTATTGTGGTTAGATATGCCGCGTGATAACCAAAATTCAATCTGTTCCCGAAAAAGCTCTCAAAAGGAACAGAAGTAAAACGAACCCATATGTAAAAACGAGTGTTTTAGTGGGCTCTGAAATTAAGTTCATTGCTCCCTGACTCACTCATTGATGTTTATGTTTTCACGATATTATAATGTGTATAAGAGGCGATGAGTGAAGTTACCACGGCGAGATGCACGAGCCCTTGATAAACAAGCTAACAGTTTCATTGATTAATTATTTATTCGTCTGACACATGTGTCTTACACGCAAGCCCGTCACATCTTAGTACCGGGCCCCGGTACTATTTAGGCTTCCGAGCCCCCTTTGCCCCTTTATAATGAAAGGTAGATGACCTGTGGTTTGCGCTGTAAGTCTTAGAATTTTATGCCTTTTCAAACAAGATATCGCAAGATGGGGGTTGCCGTTTGAAAATTTTGAGTAGGGAGGGTGAAACCCCCCTTTATGGGCGCCCCTCGGAATTTTTGGGTACGCCAAAAAGTAGTTCCTATTTAGTCATAAACGTCCCATAAGTTTGCTATTTTTATCCGCAGCCGTTCAAAAGTTATGAAGCCGTCCCGGGACTTTTGGACCACCCTGTATAGTCATTCCGTCATGGCAGAATGACCTTTTCGACTCCTTAAAATTCATCCGAAAACAGCTCTCTCACTGGTAATTTACGAATGAATCCTATCCAGAATTAGTGCATGAAGTATATTCATGAAGTATATTTTTAATAAAAGTCAGGGGTTGCTGAGCAGTGAGGCGAAGTTACTTGCAACACGTGCAGGCGAAACAAACAGCACGTGCATCCTTCTTTTCTTGGATTGCCGGGCAATGTTTCCCCAAGAAGATTTTAAAAAGAGTAAAACATTGAAATGATGAAATTTACTACTTATTGGAGTATTTAATAATACTTTTGATAGGCACGAAGGATCGATGAATGCAGATGAAGTTTTCGCAACTATCATTTGCACGGATAACGATAAATACTATTTTAATGACACTATTTTCAAGGCGTGAAGGATCGACGAATGGAAATTAAGTATTTGAAACTATCATTTGCATCACGGATTACGACAAAGGACATTTTAATGACACCATTTTCAAGGCGTGAAGGATTGATGATAATGGAAATGAAGTTTTCGGGACTATCATTTGCACGAATTACGACAAAGACTATTTTAATGACACTATTTTCAAGGCGTGAAGGATTGATGAATATGAAAATGAAGTTTCTAGGATTATCATTTGCATGGATTACAACACAGACAATAGATTATCACCGAACAATAAACCTTTACACAATGAAAAAAGTGAAAGAGTAAATTTTACCCTTAGGTGGTTCCTATATTTTGTAGCCGGTAGCGATTTTGATGGTTAAAAAATAACCATATAATCGTGCTTATTAATTACTTACCATATGACTGTAAAAATGAACCGCATAGCTGTAAAAACTACCGGGAAGTCCTGTGTATTATTTAACCATTGTGATGTAAGTATTTACCATCTAAATCGCTGCACAATATATAGAAATCATCTAAGGATTATCCTTCCACTTTTTACAGAGCACATGCCGCTTCAGAGGAAACAAAGAGAGCAAATGATATTGAAACAAATGAAAAAAATTAATCAGTAAAACTCTTTCAAGACTGAAAAAAGAAGAAAAAACTAGATAAATAAATTATAATAAATAATAGATAGATAGATAATATTTAGACAAATGGACAAATAAATAAATAAGTAAATGAAATATTAATAAAAAAAAAAGTTACGCGTCAGTATGAAACGCCCTACATCTATGGCCAGTGGCGGATCCAGTCCTTGCGAATGGAAGGGGGGCGAACTTGGGATTTTTGCCCCTAAGTGACCCCTTTTTCTTTTTTTCGGTCTTGCTTGCCCCCTTCCTCTCCCCTCTTTCCCCACTTTTTGGGCCAAATGGGGAGGGGGCGATCGCCCCCTTTCCCACCCCCTGAATCCAATGGCTATGGCTTTCACACCCAAACTTGAGATACAAAAAGGCTGACAAAGTTCTGAGTTTTGACTTTGCTCGAAAAAATATAGCGTTCACGTCACATTTTAGAATAGAAGAGAATGGAACAAAAAAGAGCTGTAAAGTATCAAGAGTTTTGGTGTAATTACATGTATTCAACATAACTGTATATAAGCAAATCCGTAGCCATTGTCCAACAAAACTTTTGACACGGCTAACTTGGGTAAAGCAGAGTCAGTTGACTCAACGTCACGAAATTGAAGAAAGGGGGCTTTGAAAGTTTTTTAAACTGTTCATAATGTCTGACTAAACCGTTTCGAAAAGTTATACACATAATCAATCATGCACAAAAAAACTTTTAAACGTTTTATTTTCTATTCATTCTGAAGGAATCGTCAAAAATATTGAAAGTAAAGCCGTTCATTCACAAGCTCATTAAAACACCTTCGGAAACACGTAATTTCATGTTTCACGGAACAACAAAATTTTACGACCCAGGCCAACATTTTTTAAAACCCGGCGTGATTTCCTTTGGAAAATGTTGTTGCTTTTCTTCGATTTCAACACGATCCGGAGAAACACACCCCAAAAACATTTTCTAAAAGAAAACTAAAATCAAATGAAAGGTGATATTCTAAAAATAAATTCCAGCATTGCTTTCAAAACTGAGAAACTATTTTCACTATGATAAAACACAAAAGGAGTAAGAACATAATTTAATTTTATGTAAGAGGGAAAACAAATGAAAATGATGGAAATTCATGATTGATAATCGGGAGAAGGAATAGACAAAACAAATGAAGGGTGTGAGAATAGAAATACAGTACGATATAAACCGGAGGAAAATAAAACTACATCATAAGTCCGTTTTTATCCCTTTCAGACCTACATTTTGACAACTCGACCAACATTTTTGAGTTTGCAGTAAGAGTAAGATTGTCTATGAATTTTGGAAGTAGGTCAATTGGTTCGGTTCTAAAATTCCACATAAACCCTTGTTAACATAATGCACATTGCGGTGGGCACGGCAGGCACAGGATCTGAAGGGGTTAACTATAAAAGCCGTTTCCGGAAGCACGACTCACCAGATTTTTATGTCATATCCGGGCCGGAGAACTCCGTCGGTTGGCGATCTCCAGTTCGTTCCATGATCAGAACACAGTTCTGTCCTTTCGCGGGTGTTTCGTTTTTTATTATTATTTTGCTTTTGTTTTTTTTGTTTTTAATTGATGAGATTAAAAAATAAGAGTTCAACGGAAGACCGCGCGCGCTAACTGGTCACCATGACTGTTCGTATGACCGGCGAAATGAGCGCACGGAAAACGGATGACGTCATCATAAAAGCGAATCGATGTCGGGTCGGGTCGGGTCGGGGAGTGAGCGTTCTAAACGAATCGACAACCTTACCTCCCCCATCCTCTCACCCGCCCTCCTCCTCCCCCGCCCTTGTGGCGGTATCCGCACCTCCAAGTCGATTTTTAGCCTTACTTGCGCAGTGTGGAGCTGCCTCGGTGCGCGTGATCCGGACGCCGCACAAAGAAGCAAACCAAGCCACATTCGGGACTCGAAAGCTTCGTATGAGGAGTAACGAGCGAACCTGGGCCAGTGCACACTGGTTGGAAACATGGGAATTCCTGGACTTAATACTACAAATAAAAGTCAAGATTTTAAACCATAAACCGCGAGATAACTTTCAAATGTGTGCAATCATTCATTCCAGATCTTAAAATAAAGCCAACAAGATGGTTTTGGAACAAACAAACAAACAAAAAAATTGTATACAAATGATCAAAACAGAAATGATTTAACCCCTTATGGGCCAAGCCGGAGAGTATACTCGTTTTCCCTCTCTAAGTCTATTTCACATTGTTTCATTCTTTATTTCGGATAACCGCGATTAGAGATGAAAACACTTACAAGATAGGGTCTCTTCGGCGCCTTCAATCCGTCGTATAGGCAATTCCAACTCATTCGAGTACGAACAGTTAACTAACATCCATATTAAAACTGAGCAGTGGCGTTCTTTTAAACTACCCTGGTCCTTAGAGGGTTAAAAGCAAAAAGCCAACAATTTTTCATTTCCAAAAAAATCCAAGTTCCGATCCACTGTGCGATGTAACCGGGTTTGAACGATTTCGACCGTACACCGCACTATGATCTGAGATCGTTATAAAGTGGCCAAAAATCAGCAAGAAAATCTCTCTTCAATTGTTCGATCTCTTCAAGCAATAAATCGGCTGAATTGGAAGGTTGCAAACTTTTGCAACAGCATCATATGGAGGTTCGGTCCGTATGTAAGTACAGTCGCGTGAGAATCGCAATGAGAGCATTAGAAAGTCTCAACATCCACCTACAAACTCAAAAAATGCTTTCGATAAAATTCCAAGAAGGAGGTCGTATGAGCACAGGATACTCTAATCAGAACGGAAACTCCCATAAGAGTCAATGGAAACAAGACTTGGAATTTACCAGCACCAACTGGCAACTGTGCTTGCTCACTTCTCAAGATGGCGGACGTGCTTCTCGAGTTATATTTATAATTAGGGTTGACGCACAACCAATCACAACCCGGCGAAAGCTCACTTCCCTAACATGGCGGCCCGAACTAAAGAATGTTTCAAAATTAATTAGATTTTCCGTTCTGATTAGATTATTCTGTGGTATTAGATTATTCTGTGGTATGAGTGTCTCACAATGGATGATTCCCATCTAATCGCACTTTTTCGTGTTGAGAAACGTGATTCAATATAGGGAAAGCTGCAATGGGTCTGTTGAAAACTTTTGCTACAGCGCTATAGAGTGATCAATCTCATGTAAAATCGCGTCCATTGGTGGCAACAGAAAGTCATAGAATGCAATATCAAACTCACAAGAGGCACTTAACTAAAATCCAAGATGGCGGTAAAGTATCGAGCAACCTGCGTGCAAGCACCATGAACATCCAAGATGGCTAACCTCAAAACATCGATCACAACCAATCACAAACCAAACAAACTCATAACCTCCGATGCTGTGAGGTTGTTAACGTTGGTCATCATGGATGTTCACGGTCCGTGCACACATGTTGCTAGATATTTTATCGCCATCTTGGGTTTCAGTTAAACGCCTCTTGTGAAGTTAATACTGCATTTTATGACTTTTTGATACCACCAATGGACGTTTCTCATGATTTTACTTAAGATTTAACACTCTATATCGCTGTAGCAAAAGTTTGCAACAGACCCATTAGATGGGACTCCCCCGACCTCCATTGTAACCCGCTCATTCGACCGCCATCTTGGAATTTTATTGAACGCACTTGATTGGTTTGTGAGTGGATTCTAAGACTTTTCGATGCTTTGAATAGGATTTTTACGCGACTGTAATTACATTGAGATCGATGCTGCCATAACGCTGTGGCAAAAGATTACGACCTACCCTTCGTGATTTACGATTGGTCAATTTTCTGATGAGACTGTTTTAGTAGAGCGATATATTATATCGATTGCCACCTGAGAACCTCTGGCTCCAAACAAACTATGATTCAACGTATTTTCCTCATAAGCGGAGTTTATACTGAAACGAAAAACGTTCCGTTCCGTTTACTGAAAGGAAATTTAGGCTATTACATCAAACATATGGGGCAGTTTCAAGGGTCTGAAATCTTATGGTCTTTTTTATAAAGAAAATGAAAGTACTCGATGAGCTGAGACCAAAGGTGCATTTGATGGTTTTTAACTAAGTTCTATTGTTCCGGAAATTAGATTTTGACCTAGAATACATTGTTTTAAATGGGAATTCCGCGTATTGACGTCACTACACACACGATTTTTTCCAACTTACACTTGTGGATATCCAAAACCAGGACACTTGGGGAAAAAACCAAAGGCACATTTGTCCTCGGCTCATCAAGTTGTATCATTTTCTTTACAAAAAGCATACAATTTCAGACCTTCGCAACTACCCCATTGATGCGAACTTTTTGAAATTATGAATTCTACGTCGTCGAAAATGCTTAACTATGCTTATAGTTCCACGACGGAAACTGCCAAAATCAACAAGATATTACAGATAAAATGAAGAATTTGGAGGTTGGAATCATACCGAAATACTGTTGTTGTTGTGGAATGGGCGGGACGAATTTGGGGCGAGAGAGTTCGTCGGTTGATTCAATCCTCCAAATGCATATAGCTTAATCCATAATATCTTGTTGATTTCGGCAGTTTTAGTCAAGGAACCAGACATAATCAGGCATTTCCGAGGACAAAGACTGCGCATGAATCGTGTATTAATGGTTTGATAATGAAGCTCTTGCAATGTTTTGATGTAGATAAATGGTCTATCAATTCTGCTGTAAAATGCTGCGAAAATAACGATGAGACCATTAAAAAAGTCTAAAACTCACTCCTCGCAGAGAAAACTTAATTTGAAATTTCGGGTGACCACCCTTGCATGCATGCACAAACCTTGGATTCGGACCCCAAACAAAAGGACAGGGCATGAAATTAAGTGCCGTCTTCCTCGTTTACTACGCAATGTAAATCTTTTCTAGGGTTATCACCGTGCTCCTAGTGACAAAATGTGTACAGGGTGTCCGGTAAGTCCCGGAACGGCTGCGCCATTTCTTTATTTACGCAGATAAAAAAACCAAACTTTGGGAATGTTCCTAGATAAATAAAAACTACTTTTTGGGGGGGTCAAAATTTTGGTCGCCCCTCCCGGGGGGGCGGGGGCGCCCCTAACTTTTTTTTTCAAATGGCAACCCCTATCTTGTGATATCTCATTCAAAAGAGGGTAAAAAACTGAGCATTTTGGCGCAAACCGCATGTCGATATCTCTTTTAGTATTCGAGATATCGAACTTCAAAATCTATGGAAACCCATTTTAAAAAAATCATAACTCTTATTCAGAAAGTCGCTATTTAAAAAACTAGGGGTCTAAACTACTCTACATAACAAGCTCTTTCCAGGGAAAAATACCTCTGCCCAAAAAAATTAACTTACAGTTATTGTTTTTTTCCCCGCCAAAATGCTTTAAAAAATTTTGGCGGGAAAAAAAACAATAACTGTAAGTTAATTTTTTTGGGCAGAGGTATTTTTCCCTGGAAAGAGCTTGTTATGTAGAGTAGTTTAGACCCCTAGTTTTTTAAATAGCGACTTTCTGAATAAGAGTTATGATTTTTTTAAAATGGGTTTCCATAGATTTTGAAGTTCGATATCTCGAATACTAAAAGAGATATCGACATGCGGTTTGCGCCAAAATGCTCAGTTTTTTACCCTCTTTTGAATGAGATATCACAAGATAGGGGTTGCCATTTGAAAAAAAAAGTTAGGGGCGCCCCCGCCCCCCCGGGAGGGGCGACCAAAATTTTGACCCCCCCAAAAAGTAGTTTTTATTTATCTAGGAACATTCCCAAAGTTTGGTTTTTTTATCTGCGTAAATAAAGAAATGGCGCAGCCGTTCCGGGACTTACCGGACACCCGGTATAAACGGACCTTTAATTCCTTCAAATTTATTTTTTGAAAGCAAATTCATTAATCTCATAGTTCAAATTCTTAGATTATGTTCTTATTTTGTCAGGGGTCCGAATCCGAGGTTGGTGAATACATGCAAGGGTGGTCACCCGAAATTTCAGGTTAAGTTTTCTCTGCGAGGAGTGAGTTTTAGACTTTTTTAATGGTCTCATAGTTATTTTCGCAACATTTTACATTGAAATTGATACTCCATTTGCCTATAGCTAAACCGTGCAAGGCCTCCACTCCAGTATGGGCTAGATTTCCGTTCAAAAATGCGTTCATGTGGAACATACATTAAATTGAAGTTTGTTTGCACGGCAATCGATACGATATATCACTCTACTAAAATTGTCTAATGCGTTGAAACTTGGAAGGACTCTTTCGCGGTGGTGAGTGGTGAAATCTGCCTTTCTTTCCTTCATTACGTGGATTAGTTCAGAAAAATGCGGTAGGTGAAGCTACAGCTCTTCATCTCTTGTCCTTGTCATATCTGTGGCAGGGAATAAGGGTAAGAGAGAAAAAGAAGATTTCAATGCACGCCACTTCTCTTTCGAGTTATCACTAAATTTATATATTTTGACCAATGTGCGTCGTGGTACGCGGAGCAACGCCGATAGAAGCGGGTTAGATTTCCCGCGGCGACAATTCAAATCAAATTTCGTCATCATCTTCGTCGCTCAGAAACGATACGGAGCGACACAAAGTTCTAATAGTTCGCCGTTAGATAGAGCCACTGCATTGTTTCAGTTTTAGTCTGCTTCATAGCAGGTTAAGCGCGCGCCCGTAGGTCGTAACCACCGATCAAACTAATCGGCGCGCGGCGCTTGATAAGAGCTCCTTGACCCTTGTGTGCTTATGAAAAGGGGGAAGTCTGAATCGACCCCCGGCCGGTTTTTTTTCGTGTTTTTGTTTTTGTTTTTTATTTTTCGCTTTTGTTTGTTTTTTTTTTGTTGCGAAAAGCTATCAATTTCTTTAATTAAATGTTAAAACTTCATGATATAGTACTTATCTGATATAGCTGACACCTGACATTCAGTGGCGTAGCATGTAATTTGGCAAAGTTGTATTTTGTCCATTTAACCCATGTAATAAAGGTCTAATGCAAAGATAGTCACCGAATACCCAATACTTCGATCTTTTATATGAGTTTAAATGGACGAATTGCATTGTTGACAAATTGCTCGCTGCGCCACAGCTGGCATTCATGCCAATTTTCACAATCTTTTGGATAACACCAATTTTGTAAACGTAATGCGGTTTTCAGCGCTTTTGTTGGGATTTATAGGCTTATCAAACTTTTAAGGTTAGGAATAGAAACCGAACCAAGAGACAATTTTTAGGATATTTTGGGTTTTTGTAGAATCACGGAGATTCAATTCTTTCTTTTAATTGCAAATGACAGAAAAAAACGGGGAAAAACAAAAATCATGGTCAAAATTGTTGCATATTTTTTTTTTTTTTTTTGAATCGTAATTTTTCCGAAAGTTGATTATAAAAACCTAAAAACTGGTAATATTACGATGAAAAATGGTCTGAAAAATTCAATAGGATGTACTCAAAAACTTCAGAATACTTCAAAATACTTTGTGAAAACACTCCCTCACTTAAAACACTTCTCAAAATACTTGGCAAATACTTACTCACTTAAAGTTTTCAAAATACTTTTCAAATACTTCGTTCAAAAAAAAAAAAAAAAAAAAAAAAAAAAAAAAAAAAAAAAAAAGGTAACTAAGTCTCCGGGAGGTGAAAAACCGTTTGTTGTCTTTTTAGAAACCTCCCCCCTTCACAGGTACCCAACTTTGTTCAAATATCTTGAGCTAACAAGGTGAATCTTTAGCGTTGTGTGCCGATTTCTATCGCCATAGCTCTGCCGTTTGACTACCGTCATATTACGGGCCAAAAGTAATTCATATTTAAGAAAATGGAAAGTCACGGTGCTAGACAATTAGCGGAAAAAGGTCTCTGCACAATGTACTGACAATACCTTCAAGACTGAAGGTGCCAAAAACGGAATGTCGCCGATCGATTTTGTGGTATCATATTTTAAAAATAAGAAAATCGTCATTTTGAAAAACAAAAAAAAACAAAAAAACACCTCCGAGTGGTCAGTTAAAAGGAGTAAGTTTTTTAATTTTATGTTGGAGGGAAAGAAATCACAATTTTTGATTCAGTTCAAAAATTGACACGTTTTTCACAACTTTTAGTCACATTAATCAGAAAACCTCGAGATACAGAAGGCTCTCCAAAAGGAGGCGGCTACAAGAGGGGAAGCCTATTATTACCGGATGAATTCTAACATGATAGTTTAGAAGCAATCCAGAAATTTTCAAAATATTGAAAAATTAGAGAAAACGAGAAAAATCAGGACAAAATCTTTTATTTTCTGGATCAGTTTTGAGACGCTACACAAAATCTTTAGAGCACCAATAGAAATGTTAAGGTCAATGACAAAATATCTTTCTTCAAAGTAAAATGATATAAATTGATGAAAGAAAGGTTAGGACGACATTCACGATTTACGGTAGACATGCGACAAAGTGGAAAAAATCCACGCGAGTCAAATTAAGAACGCTCAGGTTGGTAAGTCCGCGCTAGTACACGAACATGAAGTTCTTCCGGTAATCAAATCAAACATCATTCAAAAGGTTCTTCAAACGCCACAAACCTTCAAAATCTTCGAAACGAATAGCTATGACCAGCAACAATTGTCGATCCGTAGAATTTCAAG
Source organism: Trialeurodes vaporariorum (assembly GCA_011764245.1). Lineage (NCBI taxonomy): Eukaryota > Metazoa > Arthropoda > Insecta > Hemiptera > Aleyrodidae > Trialeurodes > Trialeurodes vaporariorum. The sequence continues at coordinate 42,289,556 of VMOF01000024.1, forward strand.
AAGTAAAACTGATAATTATAGACAAAGTTGATTGACAATCTCTAGTGGTTACATAAGTGTACAAGTTGTTCCCGAAAAGATTGGACTAGGTATTCTTCCGGCTTTCATGAAGAGTTTGGCTATACGTAAGTACCACTATTATTACCAGTGGCATAGCGTGAAATTCGGCAACGTTGCAATTCGTCCATTTAAACCCATGAAAAATATCGAAGTATTGGGTGTTTGCCGGTGAACACCTTCGCATTCACCTTGTAGGTATATGGGTTTAAATGGACACAATACAACCTTGCCAAAATAAGTCGTAATAAGTCGTATATTGACTAATAAAGTAGCACTTTTGGCGATTCATCCCACTATGATGTTTTCATGAAAGTCGTAGAACTTACAAGCTCACTGGAACAACCTTCAAGTGAGATAAAAAACACAGCTAAGGAAACATTGAGAAAGAGAGGGATAGAGCGGAATTCCTTGCCGAGCTTCCATGTTTTGTATATTTAATGACACTTCAATTCAGCGATGGTTCCACCGGTTGGCAAAACGATTACGCCATTACAGTTCACAGTTCAGCATGTAAGTTACTGCACAAAAATACTCGCATCCGTAAGCTTTTTTCAATCGATGAAATCATTGTTAAATTATCAAAATGTTGTTTAAAGGTAGTGACTACTTCATCAGTTGAAAAAAAGATTAAAGATCGTAGTACTTTCGTGCATTGCAGTTGGACAGTGAACTTAACTGACGCGACGTGAGTAATCTTTTAGTAAACCGGTGCATTTACTGGTAAATTGAAAAATGTCATTCAAGGTGAACAAAGTGGCAGCTTTGATGCCTTAGTTCCTCTGAAGTATAACATTTTTGAAAAAGATGGTGGTTGCATGCAAAAAAAAAAAAAAAAAAAAAAAAAAAACTTACTGGAATCATTTTTAGGGGTCGGGTCCATCGGTTTATGACAGTGTTCGATATGGAGGAGAATGGCAAAATCCAGCTAATTCCAGAAAAATCGTCATCATTACCAAATCTGAAAAAAAAAAAAAAAAAAAAAAAAAAAAAAAAAAAAAAACCATTTATTTCATTTCAGAATCAATCGTATGAAAGTAGGGCAAATGGGGCAGTTGCAAGATATTTTTTTTTTTTTTTTTTTTTTTTGTAAATGTCAAAACGTTGTTGATTCAGGTGTAGAATCAGATTAGACAAACGATGGTGCACGGCATTGCAAAGTTTCATTGCACTTTCGAACGAATTACAATTTACTATTAAAATCGCATTAAAATGACTCGAGAAATTCAATCCTGCCAAGAAAACACAAAAATTGTCTCTGAATAGATACAATTTTAGAGATGAGAGTGAGATTGCTAACGAGGTTGCATTGATTTCTTGGTTCAAGAGCCAAAATTTCCATTCAAAAATGCGCTTATGGGAGTTATATTGAACCAGAGTTTGTTAGGAACCAGAGATCCTCGAACGGCAATCGATGCGATGTATCGCTGTACAAAAACTATCTACAAATAGTACATCGAAAAAGCTTGCAACAGATCTTTGATGAGTCCAAGTTGAACAAGTTATAGATTTTAATCAGTTCGTTATGAACACACATCAAGTACACAAATACAGCACTTGTCAAAAATATTTGAGGGATGGAGAGGAGAAGAGGAATGTCATTCAGTGTCAACACTCGGCGTGAAGGTCACACGTCACGCACACCTGACATCGATGTGTCCCAGACGGTGATTGCACAGAGGCGCGTTCATTAAGAAATTATTACGATAACTTTTAGTTGGGTGCGTCTCGGATTTACATTAATTTTCTTTTTAAAATGTTAGCTTTTTTTTTGTTCTATCTGGTGCCACTTATGTGCCTGTTTTGGGTTCGATGGGCTTATGAGCCATTCAGTGGAGCTATTGCATGAAGTTTTGCTGAAATGATGCTAAAATAACAATGAGGTTATTGGAAAGTCTAAATCTTGATCCTCGAAGTGAAAACTTAGCTCTAAGTGCGCTAGTTGCGGAATCCATCGGATTGAAATCTAGACAAGCTCAGCTTGGAATCACCTTAAATCATAAAATGTGCGACCGTAATGGCGGTGTGGACACTAATAGTAGATCCTAATCTAATAATACTGCCTCTCCATCAAGGAGTGACCAAGAACAGACGAATTTCCTTTGTCACCGGTGTCACCAGGTGTCACGGTACCATTCATCAGCTGTTAGGCACTCCTATGGTGGTTCGTTACTATGTGAATCTTCCTTCCGAGCATAGAAAGAGTGGCGAAATTAAGATGGGTATCTCCCATTTATTAGTGCCCAAAACCGCCATTACGGTCACGCGTTTGAAAGCATTTTACGAGTTTATGGAAGTGGATTTTGAAAGTTATCCTGGTAAAAATGGTCCACATTCCTCTTATAGGTCCATACCCAACTCCCGATACAGAATGGATATGTTTGGACCCATATATGGATATATAATATGTATGGATATCGTATGGATCTGTACGGATAAGAGTGAACACTTTAGGATACCAACATTGATAACCTTACAGATCCCTACGATATCCATACATATCAATAAAGATCCATTCATATCCATACTCTGCATAAGAAATAACTATGCACCGGTATGGACCATTTTTGCCAGGGTAGTAGTGCTACCATCATTATTTTGGAAGGTTTTTATATCTAAATCGACCCTTAAATCGTCTGTAGCAAAAGTGTGCAACAGCCCCATTGTAAACCAGTTGGAACCAAACGAGAACCGGTATTAATTTCGGGGTTTAGTTCAATTTCGGGTTTTGACTCCGATTCATGTTACGGTTCTGATAAAACGTGGTTCGATTCGGTTTTCTTACTTTGGTACAATACCAGTTACTTAGGATTACCAAGTGAGACACAGTCTCAATATAGAGAGACGTAAAAATAAATTGGGAGCGATCATGCATAGGTGGCTACAGGATTTCATCTATCTCTCTCTCCTCCCCTTTAAATACATGCTTTAGAAAAGGACGGAGATAGGGACTTAAGTCACGTGATGGCCCCCTCTACTATCGTTTTCTAACACATGTGTTCAAATGGCCAGAGAGAGAGAGAAAGGCAAGCTCTTTTATCCGCTCATGAAGGGATTACGTCGAGAAAGTGATGGACTAAGAAGCGACGAATTTTAAGACTGCTTTCTTGGTCAACGTTTTAAAACCTGTTCATGTGGAAGTCTATTTATTTTCTCTTCTTTTGTCTTTTTTCGTCGCTCAACAATTAAATAGAGCTTCCTTAATTGCTACAATGATTTTTCCATGGTGCGATTAAATGTTATGCGCACCGTGTAAAGTTGATTGTGAGTTCAGGCGTAGAGACATAATTGGTGGACTGGAAAAATCTAAATTCTTAATTTTTACTTTTTCCGACGAGAGAAGTGGGTATTGAGTGAGGAGAGCTGTTTTTGTTTTTTTTTATTTTGGAAGACAATGGGGTGCTCTACAATTTTGAATGTGGTGTGATCTATAAAGTAAGGATGGTTTGGAAATATGTCCTGATTGGTTGACTAATTTGCTAAGAGAAACACTAAAGTGTAAGTACTTTTGATAATACGCGTATATATTTTTTTTATTTAATTTTTATTTTTTATTTTTTATTTTTTTATTTTTTATAATTTTTTTTGTATTATTTTTATTCTCATTATCTTGAAGTGATAAGGTTAGAACTCTTTCGCAGAACATGTTAGCTTACGCCTCTGGGGGCTCTTATTTGAACAACGCCAAGTAGAATTACATTAGTTTTTTGTTTGCTTGTTTGTTAAAGTTTTGTTTTCATTTCATTTTCATTTAAAAAACTTCAAGTTGGTGTTTTTCATAATCACAAGACACATTTTATAGAGTGGAACTCCTTGATTTTCGAAATATTGAAAAATAAGCGACACTTCCCTATCACACCGTGATTATTCAAGCCAAAAATGAAGATACTGACCACACTTGAATTCAAACAAAACAGTTCAATTTCATCAAACTGTTTTTCGCATCGATCTATTGCGATAGAGGGGTCCATACATGTGATAAGTCCTATCTCAAAGTGTGACAGCATGGGCGCTCTGAATTTGATTCGTTTACCTCAATTTTTATAACCTTAAATAAAACATTGTAATTAATTCATTGGAATTCGTTTTAAACGAAAGTGCAAGTGATTTAGAGAGGCTATCTGGACACAGAATTCTAATACAACTATCAAGGTGAGAAAATGTTGCTTTTTCCTGTCATGTGCCAGTTTTTTTGTCGTGCAAATCCTTCCAGAAGAAACAGTCATATCGATATCTGTGTCCAGATAGCCACTTTATAACACTTGCACTTTCGTTTATAACCAATTTCAAACGTACCTGTCACAATTTTTTTTTTTTTTTTTTTTTTTTTTTTTTTTTTTTTTTTTTTTTTTTTTTTTTTTAATTTAAAGGTTAAAAAAAATGAGGCAAACAAACCGATCCTGTGTGAAAATGTCCATAAGAGATTTCCATCATGGGTATTTATCCTTGAAGTTTCAAAATCACGTCCTACAAATCCACTCTATCGCTACAGCTCGTTTCTTTTTCATTAAATGCACTTCTAACCTATAAAAGGCGCGCGCTTCAAATCGCTTTTAATAACATTCAGTTTAGCATTAGAGTCGAGCAAGTCCCGCCATCGCTATCTGAGAATGATGACAGCAAACAGAACTTTGCTTATTACGTGACTAACGTGACTGCCATGATTTTACCAACATAAAGCTCGCGATGGGGGAAAAGAAATTTAAAAAACGCATCGTATTATTAGCGGCGGCGAGAGATTGATAAAAGATGCAACCCACACGCTCGAATTAATCGAAACAAAATTCGCTAGGATGAATGAAACACATAGGTGCAGCGATTAGCATTCCACGATTTTCTGAAGCCTTTCGATGCAGCAAAAATTTTAAATTGAAATTATTAATACCTACCCCCACCATCGCTATGGCTGTCTCTGCTTCCGTAACAAGAGCTTAGAAATACTTGTTTTGTATTATTCGGAAGGTCAGGGATAATGCGTGTTCGGCGTGTTCTGATAAAATGACAGTAAAATCTATAGAAACTAAAATATTTAGATGTCATTACAAACACAATCGAGTGAATTTATTTATCTTATCTTAGCAGCTACACTTATGTCTCATGTTTCATTTGCTCCTCCTTGATATCTGACTAATTAAGATAGTTTACCAGAAGACTTCAGGCTTTCTAATTTCTTAATCGTTTTGTTGAGATTTTTTTATTTTTTTATTTTTTTGTTGCCCCCTTCTCAATAGCCACGATTGAGATTTTTTTCGGAAATGTTTGGCGGTTGACGAGTGTTGCGAAGTTTGAATTCTACGCAGAGCGGCGGAAAACGAAAAAGGAATAATGGTTCAAGGTAAGAATATCTCCTTTCAAAACTAAATTATCCATGGCTAAGCGCATGAAATAAGAAAAAATATAATAAAAAATAATGAAACGACTGAATGATTTAACAGGATTGAAACGAAAAAATGCATTTCTATCTCGTAACGGGCATAGGACCAGAATAATTATGTCCATTTAAGAGCGCAGTGGTGTCAGTAGAGTTTTTACAAAAGGAGGGGGTGGCGCGAACCGCGTCTAAACGACCTTTGGAGGGAAGTACAAGATCAGAGCAAAAGTGTTTTACTAACACCAACTCTTCATCTCCACAATCCTCTTTTTCTCATCCTCAATTTGGTTCAGAAACAGTGGCACTGGCGTACGTAAGGCTAATTTTTTTAATGCATGAAACACGAGGGAATGAGGTTTTTTTTTGGTTGAGAGTAGTTCATCTAACTTTTCGATTTGGGAGAGGAAAAAAAAACAACGGGCCATGTTCAAATAATTCTCGGATTCCGTGTTTGTTTACCTTTATGAACTGCGCTACTGCGCTACTTATTCATTTTATGCGACATTTTTTTCTGGATAGGCTCTTTTAATTTATTTTTTGAAATGGAACTTATATGCTGTAAACAAGGCAACGTATCAAGGAGCTCAATATTCAAGCAAAAATTACGGGTTTGAGGTTATATCTCACAAGCAGTGGAACACAATATGTAAACGCGATCTGTGGACCGACTTGTCGGAGCTGGTTAAACACAATGAAAACATTGAGTGTTCCGTTTGATTTCATCGTGTTCCGATTAAAAACATTAACCTACACATAGTATACCGAGTGGATAATTAAGACTAGTTGGACAAGTTAAATTGTAAAAATTCAATGAACCTATCGCTGTTTTAATCAATGGCGCTAAAAACAATTTTATTTATTTCTTTTTAATTGAAATAGGGAGAGGGGCGGGGTCGAAGCTTCTCACAAATCTAAATCTTCTCTTTACGTAAACAAAAATATTTATCTCAACAGCATTTAAATTTGATCCGTCAAGATTTATTCAACTGGTTCAATGGAAACACCCAAGAGTCCCACGACCAAAATAATGATGGAGCTCTTACAAACTTTTGCTACAAGCAATTAACTAAAATCACACTAAAAAAGTCTAAAATTCAATAATAAACTCACAAAACTGATATAACGGCAAGATCGTAATGGCGGTTCAACACAGGTATATCACGGGAGATTCCTGTCTAATTTGTCACTGTCTCTACGGAAACACAGAGATACGTCTCAAATTAGATAGGATTCTCCCATGATACCTGCGTCTTTCCGCAATGAAGCCCGGTTCTGAGAGTGAATTTCGTGATTTTCAGTGAGCTCACTGTCATTTTTACGGGTTCTTATGCAAGAATCAACTCTTCAGTCCCCTGTAGCAAAATTTTCAAGAGCCCCAACAGCCCCAATGTGAGAAAGGGGAAAAGAGACACACTTTTTGGGTCAAACATACAGCATCATTAAAACAGGAGTTTCAATTTATAAATATTCTAATTATGTTCCTTTTCCTATTAAATTCAAAGCCCGAACAACACTATGGTACGTGGTTTTCTGTGGATTCGCGGTCAACTACATGATCCGCCTGAACATAAATATAGCGATTGTGGGCATGGTGAGACTGAAAACCCAAGGCAACTTGAACATAGGAAAGAACAGGACGGATCTGCTGCCGGAGAACTTTGGTAATGTCACCACAAGCTTAAATAATGTAGAGGTAATTGAGACCTTATTATCGAACACATTACGTTAAAAGCATTTTAAAATCAATATCCTCGCCTCGTTTTCCCAATTACTTTTTAAGATCTAAATATGGAGGATATGTGAGAGTCATAAGGTAAGAGACACTACTGATTGTAAGAAATCGCAGAAAGAGATAACCCAGCGATATTCTGAGAAAATTTAAGATAATTACTTTAATTTACTCCCAGCCTCGTCTGTGAGTAAAAGGAAAGGACGGTCGCTAGTAGAAACGTATTATCCGGAACCAAGCGTAAAAGAAACATGGAAATAGACAGTGAATTCGAGAAGGTCTTGATAACAACCTAGTTTTTTTAAGGTAGTAAAAGTTGACTGATTTTTACGGAGTCACACCATTCTTACGGGCCTTTTTCGTCCAGTGACCACACTTTAAACACGGTCCAAAAACAACTAATTGTAAGTGTCTCATTCACTTAAATATTCAAAACAACTTGGGATATGAAAAAAAGAAGATAAAGATATGATCCATATAGAGCAGAATAGACTAACCACAGCTTTAGTATAATAAAGTTGCTAGATTCAGCCATTACCACTTTAACCACCGTCCATTCCTGAAAAATCGTATGTAACGGCAACAGTTAAAAACCTCATTATTTTGGCTTAAAGTTCCCAATGGGATCGACTTGGAACATTAGTATGCCTCGATTGTTGTTTTATTCTAACTTTATTCTAACTGACCCCCTGCAGATACAAGACAATTTATTCGATTGGGACGCAGCTGAGCAAAATTATATTCTCGGCGCATTTTTCTGGTTTCATTGGATTTCTCAAATACCTGGAGGTATGATGGCTCGAAAGTATGGAACAAAGAGGGTCTTCGGATGCAGTAACGTGGGTATCAGTCTTATGTCATTCTTGATTCCATTTTGCGCTCACTGGAACTTTGCTGCCTTATGGACCCTGAGAGCTTTACAAGGACTTGTTAGCGTGAGTACATACATTCCAGTATTCCTGAGTAAGTCTTGGCCTATGTTTTGGTTGAAGATGGAACAGATTAGTCCCAAAATAAAGTCCCACAAATCTTTCCGATGTTTTCAGATCCCTAGTTCCTGATTTGTTTCCTCTTCTTTGCGGAAAATACACAATCTATTCCTGTTTTAAACAATTCAGACCATGTGATGACGCATGTTAAGTTCATTTTTCCCCGCCACCTTTCCTTTTTTCTTCTTTCCCTTTATGCTTTTCCTGTTCTTCCTTATCCTCCTTTTTTGTTCTTTCTTACCTGTTTTGTGTACCCTCTTCCCTGGCCAGCGACGCTGGTCAGAACGCTACTCTCATTACAGAGAAGACAGCACAATGCTTCAGCGTTTTAAGTTTCACCCAAAGAATTTGTAAAAAATTACTCAAAGTAACTAATTTGAGGATCTATCAATTTTGTCTTAACGCTTTGAAAGAGCATTCTGAGACAGGATGTCACGGAGCTCTTCACTTGAAGCGTGACCATACGTTCCAAAGGTTAGATTACATATATCTCTTTTCTTTCTAGCTTCCCAGCCATCCCCCCTACCTCAGAAAAAAGAGAAAAAAAAGTCAGTAAACCGATTGGCTCTTGAGCTGAATCCAACCGAAAATGTGATACTACGTAATTCCGGAATCGACCGTACTTATGAATTTAAAATTCTCAGAAAATTGATAAAAATGGAAAGTTTAACGTGAGGATTTCATTCAGGGGTTCAAAAAATCATTCAACACAGTGAAAAATAATTTTCGAAGAATAAAGGACTTTTAATGCGACAACTTGATTTTTACTCGCTTCTGAAACCAAATCGTCAAAATTTCAACCAACAATCAGCGACTGTCCAACAAACATCAATCGAAATAACAAGACAGTGGATTTTTTATACTGTGAAATAAATCGATGCCTGAAAGTTGGTTGGTTTTGTTTTGGTTGAAGATATGATGGATTCGCCCGAAACGATGTCACATCGCAGTTTCCTTGTATCAATCTGATTTTTCCTTCTTTCTTTTCAAAATAACCCTACTTTATAATTCTGATTCTATTAATTCTCCCAACTGTGCCAATGCTTGGTTTTGATACGACCTTTTGTAATGATAAGATTTTCAGTTTTCACTTTTTTGTTGGATACAACGTAAAGAAAGAAATTTATTCATAGAAAGCGCACGTTTGAACTTGCTGAGCTAAACTATTGAACTCAATGCTTTCTATGCAAAAAGTTTCCTCGAAAATAATGAGCAATTGAATTAATTTTATGGCATTGTTTTTGGATAGGGGTTTTCTTGGCCTGCAATGCATCATATGACAGCCCAATGGATTCCACAACACGAAAGAAGTAAATTTGTTTCCGCTTATTTGGGTTAGTGAAATTTGATCCATTCTGTCTATTTTGTTACTGAAAAGAACCAGCTGACCTTTTTTAATGTATTAAATAGTGATATGAGAAAGAATTGGGGTTTTACTCCTTCATTTATCACAAAATTCTTGGCAATTGTTTCAGGAAGTTAAGTACAGGAAATCATTTCCTTCCAGTTTCCCATTAAATTTTTGTTTAATTATTCAAGAATTTAAGGACGATAAATTCCTATCCGATTTCAGTTCATTTTTTGACATGCTGTGAATTGTCGATCTTTACGACACGGATATGAATGTTTTATAGGGCTGGACCTACACGTTTAGCTGAGTCAGTTGACGTTGTACCTCTTTTTTTTTTTGGCACGAACTTCCTTTGAAAATCAATGGCTCTCTCATAATGATATAGACCCAAAGTACTGAGAATTCCTTCTTTGATTATAGGAGGAGGGGTAGACCCTAATCTAAAACGTGTTTCTTTCTCATCAAATAAAATTCTGAGTAGGAAACAAACAACCAACAAAACGACTGCAAAAAGTAATAATAAGTTGCATCAGTAGGCTATTATTCAGTTTGTCAAGAGAGAGCCGCAAGTTGCTAATTGGACTTTGTGAGTGCACTTCAGATTGAGAACGACAAATTTATGACCAGAGGATAATTTATGACCATAAAAATAAATTATACGTTTAAATATTACAGCTGAGGCATGAACCAGAACGCATGCAGATAAGCCTCTACATAAATAGAAATGAAAATAAAATAAAATAAAAAAAAAAAAAAAACATTCTAAAGCGTAAAACAGAGAGGAAATAGGATTGATTCAAAGGGGGTAGTTTTTCTAAACCACAAACTATGATTAGTTGATATGTATGAGAAAAAAAGGAAGATAAAATTCTTACGAAGGAGATGATTGTATGTACCTAATCATGTGTCATGATAAATTGTCTCAGAAAACTTTGTTTCAGATCAATTGAGGAGGTAGCTGGAAAAACGGCCTAAGTAGCAAAATCGCGTTCTGAGAAAACGGCTGTTAAAGTTTTTATTCTGGTGCCAATCTAACATAGATGAAGAATCAGGCTTGGGTTGGATCAAAAAAGTTGATCCATACCCTCAGGTTGAAGTTGGTACAACTGAAATATGCTTTGGCTGTATAGGAAAGAAGAAATTGGATAAATACGAAAGGTCTACTAAGGTCGTTTTTCCATAGAACGACCTGTTGCACAGAGACAAGTCCTCACTAAACGCTGAGTATTAACTCCGTTTTTCCAGAGAACGACTTTCTGTATGGAACATATGTACTACATGATAGATGTAAAAAAAAAAAAAAAAAACCAAAAATCTGCAAAAAAAGAGGCGAATTTATTAGAAAATAAAGAATATAAAATTATTTGCCCTCGTATTCACTCTTGCTTTCACTGTTGCCCGAGTCCTCTTCACCATCTTCAATTTTCCCCATTATGGTCATTATAGTCGCCAGCAGAAGTGGCAACCTCTACTCACATAAACTCCCATACCGCACTCAATTTTTGACGTACGGTCATGAAATTTTGTGGAGATATTATTGAGCCTATGTTCTCTCAGAAAAGTTGTTCTCCGGAAAAACGGCCTTAGCCGGCTAAGGCCGTTTTTCCAACTAGCTCCTCAATTTTCCTAACTCTCTTTTTAGCTTTCATCAATTTTTGAATCCGTTTTTATTTTCTTGTTTTATTTTTCAAGGAAGTTCTTTTGGGGCAGCTTTGACTTATCCTTTGTGTGGCTTCATTATGGACCAATTGTCTTGGGAATGGGTATTTTATGTGACAGCATCGATAGGAGTAGTTTGGGGTATATTTTGGTTCTGTGTTGTTTACGACACTCCTACTCAACATCCTACAATATCACCGAAAGAGAGGGAGTATATCATAAACAGCTGTGGAGCCACATCAAATCAGAAACGACAGGTAAAACAGTTTAAAAATTACTACGATCAGTATTTGGTTGCATATAAATAGAGTTCCGTTTGTATGCAAAGGAAAGATGAAGTGGCTTCAAATTATCAATGCCACAATCTTAAATGAACTCGATCACTCAGTCATGTTAAGAAAAAAAAATAAAAAATAATAATAGGTAGAAAAAGAGATGGATAAATAAACGAATAAAATTTGCTACACTGCCCTCGAAAAAACTTAACTCTTGGTAAAAATGAGGACAGATACATTCAAAAACTGCACATGCGTCCTGCAGGTATCAGTAAAGACTGAATTTTCAGTGGACTTAAGTGAAATTATCTTTACTTAAAGATTTTTTGCATGCAAAAGAACGACGTCAATCATAAAGAAAAGAAAGAGAAGATAGAAATGATTGGAAATTGAAGAATCTTTATAAGTATTGAAGGAAAGAAGGGTTAAAATACCTTCCTGTGACACATTTGTTTGTTTGTTTCAATGTTTGATTGGCAGGAATAAATCTGACAATCCATTTCAATGTCAGAAATTGGATTGCGCTTGTGGGTATTCCGTTTACTACGATAAATTAACAATTGCGATTAATAAATTTGTCTTTATAGTTACCTGGAGTTCCTTGGAAGGAGATTTTAACTTCCCGACCTGTCATTATGAACATGATTGGGCAATTTGGTGGTATCTGGGGGCTTTTCACTCTTATGACGCAAGCCCCAACTTATTTTAAAACAATTCATGGTATAAACATTCGCATGGTAAGAAATGGCAAACATATTATCATCAATCTGAAAAAGAAAAATAAACGGAAAAATAATAAAAAAAAAAATGCGCACAGTTCTAATTCATCAATTGCGTTAGTTCTAAGGTATCTATCTCTACCCATTCAAACACTACATCATTCATCACTGCTATTCAGGGGAACAAAAGAGCGCCCATTACTATCGCTACATCATGTTGAAAAAATTCAGTTTTTTTTTAGACGAAAGAATGAGTATACTTTGCACGAAATGTTAAATAATAAATAATTAATCGACTTCGGCGGAAAATGCGGAATAAAAACAATGTATGCAATAGGTGATAGACCACTTTCGATTGCACTGAATGTTGAACTTTATTCTTTACTTATTGTTTCCACAAGGAAATTTGGATGCCAGGCTGACTTTCTTCAGATTATTAGAAAAATAAAACTGTCTACCTGATTTTCTTTTAAATTGGAAACCAAAAAGTTGGAAAAATTAAAGAAAAAAACTTTTCAAAATAACATTGTGTCATTGGGCGTGTTTCCAAAACACTTCTTTGACCAAACAACTACCTACTTTTTTTTCTAAAAAAAGCAAGCCAAGAATAAAATTGAGGGTTTTTTTAAAGGAGGATTCTGCTCATTTTTGGCGACACACTCGAGTTTTTGACCATTTCTTGAGTATTGTAAAAGGACGCATGATACTGAATCCCACAAACCAATAATCTAAGAACATATTTGAGAAACTATCGAATCCATTCAGTCTGGGAACTTGTCACATATTCACTGATAAATGAAGAAAGATATATTTCTTTTCTTTTCTAAAACTGCAGAAAAAAAGGAGAAATTGGCTGATCCCGACGGTATCTTTTGGAAGTTCTTTGAACGGGTGCACCTGATAGCTTTTTTCATGCAATTTCAGACGCCATCCTAAGGAATTCAAAATCCCGTTTTCATATCATGCGATGAGCTAAAAAGTATCGGAAACAGCCAAAATAAGGGCCAATGCAAAAAGAATGTAAGCAAGTTCTATGTTTTCTCTTTGTTAAAGAATGGTCTGTACTCTGGACTGCCTCATTTGTGTCGATGGGGTTTCTCGCACGTGTTTGCAATACTATGTGATAAAATGCTTCAGAGTGGGAAATTTAGTAAGACTCTAGTCCGAAAAATTGCGACGTCTTTCAGTAAGTACAAAAATAATATACTGTTGTTAAGAAATTTCAAAGTCGGGCATAAGAACACTGATCCGACCAAAATTACAGAGCTGAGCATTCACATCTCCTAACTTCAGAAAATTTGGGAAACCTTCTATCCGACACTCTGTAAATTCTTCCTAAAGTAATTCGGAAAGTTTCATTAGAAATACACAAGAAAAAAGGTGGAAAAATATTTATTCGCACTAATAACTTTGGCTAACCTACGTCCAAAGTTGTGATTTTTTTGTTTATGCTTCCAAGAATCATTAAATTTGAACTCGAGGTGCTGTAGTACCGCGAATTTGAAAGCAAAACTTCAGAATCATAATGCACGGTCAATAAAACCATTTTTCTTTTAATGACCCGACAGAAGAGGCAAATTTTAACATGCAACTTCTTACTTTGTTGTCAGGCACCATTGCACAAGGTATGTTTTAATTACCCGACAGAAGAGGCAAATTTTAACATGCAACTTCTTACTTTGTTGTCAGGCACCATTGCACAAGGTATGTTCACCTTAGCCTTGGCATTTTCCGGCCAAAGCACAGCATTAGCTGTAATATTTATGATGGCAGCGACGATGGTGAATGGAGCTGTTTCTTCCGGACTTCTAGCAAGTTTAGTCGATCTCAGTCCAAATTTTGCGAGTGCGTAAAAACGGGTTACTATAAATAATTTCTTCCGACAACTATTTACCATAGTTTTACGAAAAATAGTGAACAAAGTATGCAACAAATACTGCATCTGTATAAACATCTTATTTCCTTTCTTAAAATAAGATTCCTATTGCAAAATACAACATCAGTGTTTTGATTAATTATCAATGTCTGTACAATATTGAAAACTGTTTTACTTTGAAGGAAATGTTCATAAAAGAAAATTGAAAAGAAAGCTACCTGACAGTAACCTCATATTAAATACAGCTAGCAAGAGAGATACTGAAACAATTCGAGTTGAAAAAATCATTTCATTGGCGAAAACGTTTGATTCCATAATTTTTAATACTTTCTTTTAAAAATTTTGATCTCATACTTCAAAAATTTAGATTTGAATAGCGTTACAGTTCGTTCCAGTGTTCAAATAGTAGAGCAACGTGAAGAATAAATTGGAGATATGATATTCGAACTAATGTGTGCTTTTGATCTGTGCTTTGATACAGGTGTACTGCAAGGCATATGCGGAATGGTGTCGGTTTTCCCTGGTTTCATTTCACCGGTTACAGTTGCTTACTTCACATTGAATAATGTAAGTTCGAGAGACCATTAAAATAATTGATAATCCAAAAAATAATTGATTTCGAATAAATAGGCACAATAAACTAACCCTTCCTCAGCATTTAAGCGGGCAAAATGGTTGCATAAAGCGAATGGTAATTGTGTTACATTGAACAGGACAGCAGTTCTACGTTACGAGATATCTCGTAAAAATATACGGATACGAAATAGAAAAGTAATAAGATGCCAGTAAACAAAAACGTGGGGTCCAAAGTCTCAGAATCCCTATAGTCTATACAGCGTGTCTAAAAAGTACATCCCCCCTATCTAACTTTTGAACGGCTGTAGATAAAAAAAAAAAAAAATGGGGGAATGTTTATACCTTAATATAAGCTACCTTACGACCTACCTAGAATTATTATGCAGCGTCCCTAAGGGGGGGGAGTTTCTCCCTCTAACTATACATTTATGATAGCAACCCTTATCTTGTGATACGTCGCTCGAAAGGACATACAATTCAAAGACTTCTGGCGCAAACTAGAGGTCGAAATCGTTTTTCGTTTTCGATACATCGAAGGTCAAAGTTCGAATTGGACTCATTTTCCAAAAATCATTACTCCTGTTCAAGGAGTCGGAATTTAAAACCTGGGAGTCCAAAGTACTCTAAAAAGCGAGTACTTCACAGATACAAAAATGGTTTTGACACAAATTTAGTCTAAATATGATTTTAGAGCCCCTAACAACTTTTTAAAATGTAGCCCCTAACAACTTTTTAAAATGTAGCCCCTAACAACTTTTTAAAATGTAGCTCCTCAAAGGGGCTATCTCAAAATTTCCGTTGAAAGAACATAAAAACTGAGCATTTTGGCGCAATCCAAAGATCGATATTGTTCTTCGTATTCGAGATATCGAACATTTAGGATGGGTCTAATCTGAACTTTAGCTCTTTTAAATTCACCAAAGGGTTCATCATTTGTCAGGAGGAATTTTGGTCCCACAGCTTATCAGAGACAGCCTTTTCAATTTTATTGCATTTCTAAATTCTCCTTTCCAAAAAAATTTACGACAGTTTCACTCCTTGTTTAGTCCAGCAGTTTTACTTTTAGCGTTCTTCTATAGCATTTCATTTCAAATTCATTTATGTTAACTTTTTCTTCTTGCTTTGGCTACTGTCCATAACTCCACATCCATACAATCAGACAATCAGTCGACGAATTTATGATAGCGTTCTAGAATTCATCCCTTCATTGTCTCGACACAAAAGAGATTGAGTATAGGTAGCAGAACTTTTCAATATACATAGATATACTACACCAAAATGTAATCTTTTCTACACGGATGTAAAAAACGAATGAATTCTAGAACGCTACCAATAAAATCAGTTCACGCCTTAAATTTTGAATCAGGTAGGCCACCCAAAATTTTCATATTCATCGTGATAAGTATTGCAGGTAGCCTACTTTACTACTTCCATTTTTCAATTTTATTAGGGTTGCTCACTAAACTTTTCCTTTTAATTTTTTGCAGCAAACAGAAGAGCAATGGAAAAAAGTGTTCATATTAACAGCCTTTGTGTTAATTGTTTCCGGAATATTATATGATTTACTGGCAACTTCTGAACTTCAACCGTGGAATGAAGGAGCAGCAAGAGGGAGTGAGCTTGAAAGAATAAACCCACCGAAAACAGAATCGATAAAAATTATTCCACGAGACGAAAAGAATGAAACAAAAACAGATAAAAAAGAAAATGAGAGTGTCTGTGCGTGAAAAAAATAATGGGAACATTGCTTTGCTGCGCCTGAGTTATGAAAAGAAGAAAGGAGAAGCCTGGGAGTATGGCATTTTACATTCCATTCTTTGGCAAATGAATAAAGTATTATTAGAATTAAGACCGAGAATTATGCGCCGGTAATTTTGCGTAATAATTCTCAATTCATACGGCCACGAAACATTCGATAAACACAAAAAGTCTAGCCTCTACACCTAGAAAAAGGAGGTAAAATCCATTGCTTTGTGGTAGAATTAGCATTAAGGAATATCAAAACAACATTCCCCCAAAATTTGTCTTAAGTTTGCAAACATTGTATTTTTGTTTTTTTTTAAATCCGTCTTCTACCTTATTTGGCGAACTTTTCCATTTTTTCCCATCCTGATATAATTTTTTCTTATCAACAAAATTTTCTCAGTCTACATCTTCAATTATTTGTGTTCCTATATTCTAATCTTTGTCGCCTCTAAAGTTTTTGCCTTCCCATCGCTCTGGCTAACTATTCCTAGGTTTACCAGTACATTCACCCCAACCCATTTTTTCTTCTAACTAGTGTTTTCTAGATTCTCTTCTCCGAATAATTGTCTACAGTTTCATTCATTATTTAGTCCAGCCATCTTATTTTTAGCATTCTTTTAGAGCACCTCATTTCAAATGCATTTATGTGAACTTTTTCTTACTGCTTTGGCTATTGTCCATATCATATATCCATGGACGAGGATGTAACTAAGGACTGCCGACTGTTGTTAGTACTTTTCAATCCTGGCCTCAGCGCCCAAGCAGCAGTTTGAGGAACTACAGCAGTCTCAAAGCAGCATAATTTATATAGCACAATTCCCATTCTTGCAGGCATGCGTCGTGGTGGTCGAGCTATAGTGTGTAAAATTGCCACGGCGAGAAGTCGGGTTCAAGCCCGGGCCCGGGCGGAGACTTTTTGCGAGAGAATTACCCACAGTGTCTCACACCACTGCTTGAGCGCGCTGTTCGCGGAACAAAAACCGCTAACAGGTTTGAACACTGGCGGAGATAGGAAGTCGGCAGTCCTTAGTTATATCTTCGTCCATGATATCTTCACAGCAAATCCATGCAGAAAGACAAACCATCGGCAAATTATTGATATCAGTGGACGCCTTGCGTTTTGAATCAGGTTGGTCACCCAAAATTCTTAAATTCGAAGTGATACTGATAAGTGTTTCATTACAAATCAGGGTTTCTATGGACTTCCCACTCATTCCTAAATCCATGTTTGCTGTCAGCAGATTTCTGTTCTTCAAAAATGCTGTTTTGGCTTATCAAGTGAAAAAACCCAAGCGCAAATTACTCATAAATCCTGAGTTTTTCTGGAATGGATTTAAAGACTGTTCGAGTGTACTGAATGTAATTTTTGCGCCAACTGATTAAAATCACCAATTTTTTTCCGGCAGGAAAACTAGTTGGTATCAGAGTTATTTTTAGGACTACCGTACCTGCTGTTTTGTAAAAAAGAAAAAAAATGCTGTTTGTAATTATAAAAATGTAAATATTTTGTTATAAAAAATAAAAAATTACAGCTTTTAAAAGAAGGTGTTACGGTTATTACTAAATATCAGAACCTTAGAAGCAAAATAACTAACTGCGGTTACAATAAAAGTGTAGATAATAGGCACTTTCATGGTGTAAAAGGGCGTGAAGATAAGACATCAACTTGCAAAATGCAAGAGTTAAATAGTCGTGAAGTAAAAAACGTCAACTTAATAAGAAAATACAGTAAGCTGATCTAAGCCGTTTAATTCATATAGCAACTTTTGTGCGATGACTCAATAGTTCTTTTTTACTTTACTATTTATTTTATTTCCTCTCGTCTGGAGACAATTAGAGACGGTACATTAAAAGGTTTTAAGTTCTTTCGGCAATAACACCCAACATGCTCTTACGGCAATTGACCAACGAGAAAACTTCGATGCTTCACGCTCATTGGCTACTTACACCAATACCTTTGCTCATCAGTCAACGCAGGGGCCGGTTGATGAAACTGCCTACCGAGAACACAAGAACACGAGAAAGGTGAGTATACTCTATTCCATCCGAATTGGCGGATTCTTGAGTGAGGTGAAAATGCACTAATGGCAACACAGCAACGCTTGAGGTCGAGGAGGGTCGGCTTCGCCGGGTGAGGGGACAATCGAATTCTGAGAGACTCCGGCTACTTGCCTTTGTCAACGTTGAGGTCTTTGTTGTCTGATTTGTACCTGTTCAATCCCCGGTTTCTCACGCTTCAATTTTTGACAATTTTGTTCAATTGTAAAAATTCAAACTTTTTTCCTTCAAATTCGGCCTTAGCGCGAAATTTCTGTTCAGAATCATCTTAATTTCGCGCTGACACTCAAACTTTCAGTATTTAAATGCTTGATCAGCAACTTTCTAATTTTTAATTTCTTTCTAATTTCTAAGATTAAGTTTGTATTTCTCTCATATGTAGTTTCAGCGAGAAATTGAGATGATTCTAAACAGATATTTCGCGCTGAGGCTGAGTCTGAAGAAAAAAAAATTTGAATTTTTACAATTGAACAAATTTGTCAAAAATTGAAGCGTGAGAAATCGGGGATTGAACAGGTACAAATCGGACAACTAAGATGGCAACGTCGACAAAGGCAAGTAGCCGGAGTCTCTTAGAGTTCGATTGTCCCCCCACCTGGCGAAGCCGACCCTCCTCGACCTCAAGCGTTGCTGTGTTGTCATTAGTGCATTTTCACCTCACTCAAGAATCCGCCAATTCAGATGGAATAGAGCATAGAAAAAGATCTCTAGCATATACTGTCATCTTATGCTATATTTCATTACCATCCACAGGATTCAAGATTACCAGTTACCCAGTACCGTGTGATCGATTACACGACCGAGTTCATATATGTGGCGTTTTCCCATCACAAGTTACAAATTAATACCTGCTGGAAAAGCCATCCTGAACACAAGGTCGCAGTCCACGTATCACAACGTTCCGTATATAAGAGAGACAAACAGAGACGAAGCACTAAGGCTGCAGCAGAAGCACACAAAATGTTTGCGGATTCGACAAAACAACTATCAACACCCTTCTGGTTTCTCGCGGTGTAGAATAGTGAGCACGCTCCTATTAATTTCCCGGCTTATCTCCCTGCGATTAGCGAATGTTCAACACCAGGCGAAAATAAAAGGATGTTGACCCGCGAGATTATATAGTGTGCCTCAAATCTGCCTTATTAATTTAATCGTAGTTCACCGTCTCTATTTTTTTTCTGGTATAACATTATTCTAACGGGTGCGCGGCAATGAGCTATAACTTTAGAGTGGCAGCGGGCTGGTCCGCCTTGTGCCACACAGGGTAGAGGGAATCTCGGGAAAAAGCGGGATTTGGACGGCAGATTCCAAGGTTTGAGGTTAAATTTTGTAGGTCGTTCGGAATTTGGCGGGAATTTGGACGGCAGAATCCAAGGTTTGAGGTTAAATTTTGAAGGCCGTTTCCGGCGATGCCCGAGTTTGTTTACGAAACGACCGGAAACCTACAAAACTTAACCTCAAAATCGATTTTTACGGCAAGATGGCGGCGCCCTAGGTGACAACAACGAACCAGCGGAACGTTCCTTGATGTGCCACTCTAAAGTTATAGCTCATTGGTGCGCGGCGGGGCCGCGTTAAACGTGCACCGGTGCGGTGCAACCGATGACGCATCGATGAACGGTGTTACGGTCATGATATGGACGGACGGTTACACTCTGGGTTAATTTTTTTTCCAGGTTAGGGTGAAAATTGACATCCGAACCATCGGTAGCGCATTTTATTATCTCACCCGAACTGTTGGTTCGGCAACGATGGCTGACACCGATGATGCACCCGAACCTCGAAATTTGTACTCGACCCGCGAGGTGGGGGCGAAAAGAGTAACTCAACGGTGAGAGAAAACAAGGAGCAACGCTCCTGATTGGCCAGAAATGGTTTTCTTGACTTTGGCGTTGGGCGTCCCCCGAAAAGATCCTTTCGTCCTATAACCTAAATAGTAAAATCTCTTTCTGTATTATATGCAGGGCCCAAATAGAGTATACGGGATGGCGGCTGGTCTCGCCGCCGTTTTTAAGCTCGCTGCTGATTGGTGGAGACACAACTAGCGCCCGTTTTTACGTTAGTTGGAAGACCAACCTAGAGTCCCTGTATAGTGTATATGAAAGAGTCTCGCCATACGAGGTCCCGATTTTGGTTGGCTGCTAGATTTTAGGCTGTCACGGAGCTCGAGGAGGCGTTCTGTGTTATTCTCCATAAGAAGATCGTTGGAACGCACCCACCGAGGAGGCGTACACGCCTCCTCAGCGAATCCAACCAATCAGAGTGGACGCCTCCTTAGAAATTCTTCATGCTTCACGTGGCGAGACTCTTTGACATACAGTTATACTCTAGACCAACCGTCGTCCTGTACTCTAAATATGGGTCCAGACCGCGTCTTTGGTCGATCAATTTCTTCCTCTGTTCTAAAGTCCACCGATTTCTTCTTCTGGACTTTAGGGACATATTATTGGGATTGAATATCAATTATTCCGACCAAAGTTTATGTTGACTTGGATTTAAGTTGGTTTTGCACAACAATACATCCAAGCACACACACGGGTGCTGGATTTGTTTCTTTTGTTTCTTTTCCCTTTTTTTTTACACGAACTGGGTGCGTGCGTGTGGCACATCTGGAGTCCCGGCAATCTTTGATACTCAAAGAGCGATCGAGCATCATAAGTGAATCTAACAAACCCGAGCCGTTGATATCCATTCAATTGACTCAAGCAGTTGCCAAAGTTCACAAGAAAATCTAAAGATATCCTATCAAATCAACACAGAACTTATGCAATGATTAAACTTCATTCTGATAAACCTGGCACACAAGAAGATGCGCGCGACTTACAATCAAATCAAACAAAGACGCTCTTGAGAGTGTAATCGACGCAGCGAGTCGGTAAGAAGCATTTGTGCGCGGCTGTCCGACTGTTGCCAGTTACACAAAAGTTAAATCATCGTCATGTCAACGTCATTTATAAAGTCAGAATCAACGAGCTATATACAGATTTATCTAGAGTGGCAGTCCAATGGGTAACCTGCGTAGCCACCACGAAGGATTTTTAGGTTAGGTTTAAGATGTAAAACATTCCATTTATTCCCATTTATTTTAAAGTGGACGCACACTGAATCAAAACATGTTTCAGCCTCTGTTCGTTGCATTAAAATACATAGGAATAAATGGGAAAAATTACACCTTAAACCTAACCTAAAAATCCTCCATGGTGGTTACGTTGGTTACCCATTAGACTGCCACTCAAGAGAAATGTTTAGCTTCTTGGTCAGAATGTTCGTAAAATTAATCTGAAGAAAGCCTGATCCGTTGATGAGATTAACTCTTTTTAAGTCGACGTAACGGCTTACCATCACATAACAATATAATCAGGCAAAATTTTCAACCTCGCTCTCTCCAAAAAGACTTTCCCACGCACTGAGACATCGTAGCGGATTAAAAGATCCCCGGCAGTCGGGTAGAATTAGCCCTTCAAATACCACGCGCGAGTTATTTGCTTTATTATATCTAATCTCTCACTGACAGTAACATCTATCTACTCCTAATCGTTAACAATAGCCGAAAAATGTTTCATCCAGCGCCTTCAATTACCGGGAAAGGCACTCCCAAAAAAGCGCAGTAGGAAGAGTTAACGACTCAATCTATTTGAGCGAGTTATAACTTTGATTTCTTCTTAATCGTTAACACTTGCAAAACAATGGTTCATCGAGGGCCTTCAATTACCGGGATAGGCAACACGAATACCGCAAAGTAGGAATAGTTAACTACTCAACATATTTGCGTGCGTTAAAACTTCGATTTCTTCTTAATCGTTAACACTTGCAAAACAATGATTCATCGAGCGCCTTCAATTACCGGGATAGGCACTCCCAAAAAAGCGAAGTAGGAAGGGTTAACGACTCAATATATTTGAGCGAGTTATAACTTTGATTTCTTTAAAATCGTTAACACTCATTAACACTCGTGTGTGTTAACACGCATTGTTAACACAATGGTTCATCGAGCGCCTTCAATTACCGGTATATGCAACACGAATACCGCAAAGTAGCTATAGTTAACTACTCAATATATTTGAGAGCGTTAAAACTTTTGGTTTCTTCTGTTAATTAACCTGAATCTGATGGTAAAAGGGTTAAGGTCCCTAGAGAAAAAAGTGTATGCTCTTCTTACGTTTTTAGATTGGCTGAGACGAGATAAGCGAGCCAATCAGCGTGTGGAGGTTCGCTAAGTTTGAGCCGAGCCGCCGAGTCTCCTGCGCCCAAAAATGTTTCGGAATTCGAACGGACGGTCCCCGAAAAACTTTGGGCGGTGAGCGCTTACGTGAGGTTTTAAAAGGTCACAAAAGCTCACCAATCATCATCGAGCGGGACCGTCCGCCCGAACATTATTTGGGCCCGGCTCTCTCCGCTATAACCAGTGGCGAGGCGTGCAATTTGGCAACGTTCTTTTTTCCCCACTTAAATTCATTAGAAAAGTCGAAATGCCTGGTCATCGCCGATGACTGAAGCGTTCGACCTTCTTGGTGAATTTAAATGGAGAAAATACACGGTTGCCAAATTTCACGCCTCGCCACTGTTGAATCACCACTCCCATTTGGCCTCCACCCCTCTGCTCCTGCAACGCTTTAAGAGTTTGTTTTAGAGGGATCTTTACCTAAAAAGAAATTAACCGGCCTCAAAAATAAATTTTAAAGGATCTAGTTAACAACAAAGGAAAATAAAATTGGTTAAAATCTTTGAGTCAGAAAAGAGTCAAAAACTCGGGTGACGAACAAGTCGTTTTCCGTCCATTTAAACGCACGGAAATTCAAACGTCTAGCTACACCGAAGACCTGCAACATATCAGAAGAGAATATCTGTTCTTCTCTAGAGACCTGAGGTGAAATCATCTAAAGTCATTCATTATAGAGTATCATAGGATGACTTGCAACACTGTGCTTAAATTTAATCGTGTGCGCGGGCACTGGCGGATCCAGGAATATGTCACTCTCTTTTCCCATTAGAGCGCGTGTGTTAGAAAAGGACAGATCGGGATGGCAGTCACGTGACTTTCACCCCCTCTCCTATCTTATTCTAACTAATACGTTCTAATGTTTAGAGAAAAAGACGGACAATTTCTTGGATTCGCCAGTTCAGTCACTGTATCCGCCAGTGTGCGAAGGCGCGATCTGACTTGGACTTTGACACTAATCACGTGGTTGCCAAACTGGCTACAAACGGGCACGACGAAAAGATCTGCCGTTTTGCGTATAATTAACGGCATTTTTTAATGCACCGATGATTCTACCGGTTGATAAAAGAAAACAC